>JANAVB010005796.1:8713035-8740535 GCA_029216955.1 Iris pallida
TATTATATATTATATATATAATATATATATATATATATAATGGCACATATATATAATAACATATATCACATATATAGATAGTGAGAGAGGGAAATAATAAGAGAGAGTGAATTAGAGAGAGAGAGTGATACTGATACAAGGGGCATGTGTGTGTGTGTGTGTTAACAGTGAGAGGGGGGTGTTCCCAGATTTCTGGAACCCATAAATCAAACACACGCACAAAAATACATATATATATACCTAAAATATATATATTATATATATATATATAATATATATATATATATATATAATTATATATATATATATATATATATATTATATATATATATATACACACGTATATACCCATGTATACACCCTAAGACACACACCTAAACACACATATACATATATACATATTATACAATATAGATACACACAGAAATACGCATATGTATTACACAATTTTAGTTAGAAATTCATTTTGAAACTCAGAAGTACCAAATTTAAGAACCCAGGAATCACTATTCATAGGAAAGTAGGTAAACCCAATACCCGACCCAAACCGAGCTAAGGCTCGAAACCCAAGGTTGGTAACACTAGCCCTAGGTGTCCTCTAGTGTCCTAAGTGTCTGACACGACACCATGACACGATTCGAAGTGCAACCACTCTCAAACCCGAAACGGGTAAACACTGACACAGTGAACTGTCACCGCGTCGTGCACGCGTGCACCTAGCTCTAGGACACGACACGCGTGTCTAGGAGTCTCGTGCTCGTGTCCCTAGGTTCGCCTAGGGTTAGTCTAGGGGTAGGGTAGCCTGCACAGTGTCCACGTGTCCTCAGGACACGGTACGAACACATATCAGTCGAGAAAACTCGACTGATACACGCTGCTATGCGCAGCATCGTACAGCGATGCAAGTGTCTCATGGACACGACACGAGCACGTGGGACCTCGTGGTCATGTCCACGTGTAGCCCACATGTTGGGCTACACACTCGTGCAAACACGAGGTGTCCAAGTGTCGTGTCCGTGCGACACGACGCGCGCGAAGTCGGCTCCGTGCGTGCGTGCACTGTCAGTGCACGACCAGTGCACGTGTCCTCGTGCCCTCGATGACACGAGGTGTCATAAAATTTTGGGGAAGTGTGCAGACACTGCCCCCTTGTCCACACCAATTTTGGCGTGTCGAAGTGCCCTGTGCAGTGTGCACGAACAGTGTGGTAGCAGGGCATTGTGCGTGCACTGTCACAGTGTGTCCGTGTCGATTTTCGACACAAAATCGACACAGTGTCGTGCTCAGTCAAGTGTAGATGTAAACAACAAGTCTAGGGCTACGTGAATAGGTAATTAGTTCTACATTTTAAAAAATCAAAACCTTTGGGGCATTTCATCAAACATGGTTTTCTTCCTAGGATACGTGTCCGATACGGACACCAAACCAACCCTAGATTTCACCAAACTTGTCCCACAGCTAGGGTATACCTATATGCATGAATTTATGAAGAAAAAAATAGAATGTTAACTAAGTTTATAGGTATTTACCTATTGAGTGAAAACTCAAGTTTTTAAGAAAAGGAGGGGGTGTCTTCACTTGTTGGTGTCCAAGTCCTTGTGTCCAGCTTGCTAGCCTCCCTTAGCACCCTCTAGGTTGTAGGAACCCAATGCAAAAGACTAGGAGTGATTTGGTTCAAATTTGAGGAAGTTATGAAGGTTTGATGAAAAAGGAATTTTTAGGTTTTAAATTCATGTAAATTGATCATGAATGAATGTGATGGGGTTATATAGGAAGGGGGTAATGTAGGGGGGTGCCCTTGGCCGGCCATGGCAAGGGGGGTGTCCTTGGCCTTCCTTCATGGTGAAGGCAAGGACTTTGGTGCCAAAGTTGAGATTTTTTGAGGGTTTTAAGGAAAAGATCTATTATGTAAATATCTAGATATTTACACTACTTTAACCAATGACTAAATATCTATCCTCAAGCTTCTAGGTTAGTAGCTAACCTCTAGATTAGGGTAAACTAGGTTAGGGACTAATCATGGTACTAACAATAATTAAATAATATTAAAAACACATAATTCCAAATAAAATCTAGTAAATTACCAAAATACCCTTTTAGGCTAAAATCACTAATTTGATGTTCTAAGCCTATGGCTAGGCTCACATGGTCATGGTAAACTTCTAGGTTAAGGAATAACTAGGGTTTCCCTAGTTTAACCCCCAATTCACAAATCAACAAATTAAATGGTTTTACACTAGCCAAAAATTATCTAAAATCATAACATGCATAAATTATCCTTAATAAATGATTATAAATACAAAACTTCAAAATTATCCTAATTTCAGAAATGTGGGTGTTACAAGTCTACCCTCCTTAAAATAATTTGTCCTCGAAATTTAAAGACGAAACTGAAACTGATGAGAAGATAGAAAATCATACCTCAAGGTACAAATAGATAAGGGTATCGCTCGCGCATCTCATCCTCCCGTTCCCAGGTGGACTCTCCTGGAGAATGATGCCTCCATGCGACGCGAACCAGTGGTATCGTCTGGTTCCTCAATGCCTTCTCCGTCGATCCAGAATCTCAACAGGCTGCTCTGGATAACGAAGAGTAGGACCCACCTCGATCTCGGAATGATCAAGTACATGGCTAGGATCTGCCGTACCGTCTCAACTGCGACACGTGAATACGTTGTGAACTCCCTCCAATGCTGGTGGTAGGTCTAGCCTGTAAGACACGTCACCGACTCTCCCGCTGATAACGAAAGGGCCGATGAAACGCGGGCTAAGCTTCCCACCTCCAAAACGTATAGTGCCACGTGTCGGAGAATCCTCAAAAATACCTGGTCTCCAACCTATTCACAAACAAGGTCACAATTTAATTATGATAATCAAACATGGTTAACAAAACACAAACAAGACAACCTAATTCTAATCCTATCTCTAAGCTGTACCTCAAACTCCAAAGGTCTGCGGTGGCTATCGGCCCAATGCCGATGTCTGTCCTGCGCCACGCGAAGTCGATCTCTGATGAGCTTCACCTTCTCTGCTGCATCCACAACCATCTCAGGTCCAATAAAGCTCGCTCCCAATATCATCCCAAGACAAGGGTGTACGACATCTACGCCCGTACAGTACCTCGAAGGGTGACATCTCAATGCTGGCCTGAAAGCTGTTGTTGTATGCAAACTCTACCAAGTGCAGGTGACTCTCCCAAGATCCTCCAAAGTCCAGGACACAAGTGCAGCATGTCCCAGTGTCTGAATAGTCCGCTCTGACTGTCCGTCTGTCTGAGGGTGGTATGCAGTACTAAACTTGAGCTGAGTGCCCAAGCTAATATGCAAGCTCCTCCAGAAATATGAAGTAAAACGACTGTCTCGGTCCGATACAATGCTCACTGGGACTCCATGAAGTCTGACTATCTGTCGCATATACATCTCCGATAGCTTTCGGTAGACAAAAACTTGAATGGCGAAGTGGGCCGATTTGGTCAACCTGTCGACGATGACCCAAATCGCGTCCTTCCCTCCTGGAGTACGCGGCAATCCCGAAACAAAGTCCATCGTGATGTGCTCCCACTTCCACTCCGGAATGGGCAATGGTTGTAACAGTCCCCCTGGCCTCTGTCTTTCTGCCTTTACCTGCTGACAGATCAAACACCTGGCTACGAAGTGTGCTACCTCGTGCTTCATCCCACTCCACCATACATGCTCTCTCAGATCCCTATACATCTTGTTGGCTCCCGGATGTATAGAGTACTGAGAACGGTGGGCCTCCTGCATAACCTGCTCTCGAAAGTCTCCACTGGGCACACACAGTCTGGAACCGTGCCTCAATGCGCCATCCCCTGCAAGAGTGAACTCATCGTCCGCAAATCTGCTCTGACCTGCTCCCTGATGCATCGTAGAGAAATGTCATCGAACTGAGCCGACTTGATCCTATCAATCAAGTCGACTGAATCTGGAGGCCCCATATCTGCATCTGCACTCCCGGCACAATCACCTCGATCCCAAGGCTCTCCAAGTCCGCTAACAAGTGGCGATCCATCATCAAACACATAGCTGCCGGATATCTGCTCAAGCATCGGCAACCACGTTGGCCTTCCTGGGTGATACTAGCAGAATATCAAAGTCTTCATCAGCTCCAACCATCTGCGCTACCTCATGTTGAGCTCCTTCTGCGTAAACACGTATTTCAAGCTCTTGTGGTCTGTAAATATCTCCACGCGCTCTCCATACAAATAGTGTTTCCACAGCTTCAGAGCAAAGATAACTGCCGCCAACTCCAAATATGGGTAGGGTAGTTCTTCTCGTGGGGACGTAACTGCCTGGAAGCATAGGCAATCACCTTCCCATGCTGCTGCAAGACACAACCCAAACCCTTCGAGGCGTCACTGTAGATAGTGAACCCGCCTGATCCTGATGGCAATGTCAGAATCGGGGCTGTCGTAACCGCTTCTTCAACTCATCGAAAGCGGCCTGACACTCCTCTGACCAGACAAACTCTGCGTCCTTCCGGGTCAGCCTAGACAACGGCTCTGCAACCCGGAAGAAATCCTGGACGAATCTCCTGTAGTAGCCTGCCAATCCTAGGAAGCTCTGATCTCTGCCACTGACGTCGGTGTGCCCAAGCCTCAACTGCTGATATCTTCCTTGGGTCGACTGAGATCCCATCTCCAGTCACCACATGACCCAGGAAGTCAACTCTGTCCAGGAAGAACTCGTACTTCGAGAGCTTGCCGTAAAGCTGCTCCTGCCTGAGAGTCTCCAGGACCACTCTCAAGTGCTCATCATGCTCCTCCTCTGTCTTCGAGTATACCAGGATGTCGTCGATGAACACCACCACGAACTTATCTAAGTACTGGTGGAATACCTTGTTCATCAAGTTCATGAACACCGCCGGGGCATTAGTCAACCCAAACACATCACCATAAACTCGAACTGGCCGTACCGCTCCTGAACGCCGTCTTCGAATATCCTCCCTCTTCACCTTTACCTGGTGGTAGCCTGACCTCAGATCGATCTTCGAGAATACCCGAGCTCCGCTCAACTGATCGAAGAGATCGTCGATCCGCGACAGTAGATATCTGTTCTTGATCGTCAGACTGTTGAGTGCCCTATAATCGATACACATCCGTACCGACCCATCCTTCTTCGGTACAAAGAGTACCGGTGACCCCAAGGTGAAGAACTAGAGCGGATGAAGCCCTTGTCCTGCAACTCATCCACCTGCTTCTTCAATTCCACCAACTCGCTGTTGTTCACTCGATAGATATGCTGAGAAATCGGTTCCGCACCTGGAACCAAGTCTATCGAGAACTCAACGTCTCTGTCTGGTGGAAGCCCAGGCAATTCCCTGGAAATACGTCCATGAACTCAGCTATCAATGGATGTGGAACTGCTGCTCCTCAATCAAAACTCGCAGAAAACTCGCTAGTCTGCTCTGCCTGTCGTCGGGAATATACAAACTCTGGCTCATCTGGCGCTCTGAACAGAACTCTACCCCCACGGCAATCTATGCTGGCATGGTGCCTGCTCAACCAATCCATACCGAGTACAATATCGTAGTTCGGTAGTGGCATCACGAGCAAACACACATCCAACTCTCGGCCTCCCAAAACTACTTCCGTCCCTTGCAAACATCAGGAACGAGGATAATGCCACCCCCAGTCGTGATCTTGCAAGTCCTAGGCAACGATTCAGATATAACATGATGTCTAATCGTAAAAGATACTGATACAAAGCTATGGAAGCCCCAGAATCGAACAATGCAAAAGCTGGAATAGAGTCGAGAAAAATAAACCTGCTATCAGCTCTCCAGTAACCTCAGCATCTCTGCTGCCATGGCGTAAGCTCGCCCCTGCTGTCCACCCTGGCCTGATGCTGGGCTGGGTGAACCTCTGTTGCTGAGTCGGCAAAGGTCCCTTCTGCTGCCCTGCCGGAGCCTTGGCTCCGCCTCCCTGAACTGGTCGTCCCGAAGACATGGGACACTCCCTCAGCTGGTGGTCTCCGAACCACATAGTAGACACCTGCCAAGCCTCTTTCTGCAGTCATTCCATCCATGACCCTGCTTCTTGCAGAAAGTGCAACTGACGAGCTGTCTGGGTGCCTGCTGCTGGTGCCTCGGCTGTTGCTGCACTGCTGGAACGGCCTCTGCTGTGGAATGGCCTCTGCTTCTGGTGCTGAAAATGAGGCCTCTTGGCCTGTCCTCCACTGCTGCCAGCTTCCTGAGTGTCGTGGCCCCTCTTGAGCTTCAGCTCAAGATCATCCTCAGCCGCCATCGCTCCTGCCAGAATCTCCTCAAAAGTGGCATTCCTGTCACTCTTGGTCAAGGACTTGACCTCCTTGACCAAGCCCTTCCTGAACCTCCTCGCCTTCGCTGTCTCGCTAAGGCCCTCCACAAATTGCTCAACCGACAAAACTCACCGGAATACTCCTCTACAGTCTGGTTCCCCTGAACCAGGTTCTCGAACTGGGTCTCCAACGCACCGACTGCCTGATCCGGGAAAAACTTCCCCTTGAAGAGCTCCTTGAAAGCTCCCCATGTCTGCCCTGGAGTGCCTACTCTCGGGTCCGTCTGATACCAGGTACGGGCAAGATCCCGCATCTGGCTGGCTGCTGCCTCTATCTGGAGTCCGGCTGGTATCTCCGCAGTCAAAAATCTCCTCAATGTGCTCAATCCAGTCATCAGCATAAAGAATCCCCTCTGTCCCAAGAAGTCCCTGGGGTTCATCTTCTTGAATTCCTGAATGCCCGGAATCCTCTGCTGTCGCGGCTGTCCCGATCCTCCCTGTGGCTGGACAGCCAACTCTCCACCGTCGCTCTAGCCAGCTGATGGACCTCATCTATGCCCCTGGTAAACTCCGTCGTCTGACACTGCTGCTGGGCCTGCTGCGTCTCTAGGAAATGCTGGAAGTATGCAAACATCTGTGCAGCATCCACTAATCCAGATGGCATCGGCGGCTGGAACTGCGGCTGGTGCTGCTGAAACTGTGGCTGACGAAACTGCGGGGGAGGCATGTCTGGGGTAGCTGGGATGGTCCCCCGAATAGATAGAGGTGCACCCCCAAATGTCAGAAGCTCCCACATGAGCTGGAGTAAGGGGAGCTGTGGTCCCCGGGTCCTGGTGAGCTGGACGAGAGGTGGCAGACCTCTCAGTGGTGTCACCTGGACCGAGACGCTGCGATCGTGTCTCCACCATCCTGAAGACAGATCAACAAGAAAAATCAATACGGAGAAGAAACGATATAGTCAAGGGGACAGTTTATTTTCAAAAGAAAGACAAATCAGCAAGAATTTAGATAGCAGGGATTTAGATAAGAGTTTTTCCTAATGTGATTGAGTACCTCGAAACTACATCCTATTTCCTACTACAGGCTGTGGCGATACTCTAGTTCGAATACCACCACATAAACGGGACCTGCATGGTCACCACTAAAAATGTGTCACGACCCGCACCCTAGAGTAAGGGCACGAGACGTGGGTACGTCCAGCCTACGCCGTAGTATCGGCGGTAGAACGCTTCCTAGGTCAATCATCTAACAATATAAAGGTACCTGTACAGTTTATACTCTCCGAATGGAGGTGACATAACAATATACAGTCTCAATCACATCTAAGGTAGAAGAATGAAAGACAGATAGATAGATAGTAACTCAAAGGGAACAGTAGCATAGCATAGATAAAATAAGTCTAAGTGTCTAGGATACATAACATCCAGAATGTCAACCCAAAATATAAATAAGTCTAAGTGTCTATACATCTCAACATCTCAAAATACAACTCAGAATGTGAGACAAAATAATAATGTAGAAAATGACTGTCTAGCTAAACTAGCCTAGACTACTGGGGAAACATCCTCAGCTGCAGGTGGATCCTGCTGAGGGTCCTCAACACAAGTGTCATCTAGTCCTGCTCCATAATACGTAGTCACCCATTCTCATCCTCGTCCTCTGTAATATTTTCAACAGGTCCAGTCAGGACAGGAACGAGCACAATACATCTCACACAGTTCATATCAGGTTAGGAAATATGATACAAGCAATAGAGTAAAATACAGGAAGTGCTGAAGGAAATATACGCTGTAAAAGAAATAGCTGTAAAGGAAATATCACTGATATAGAGAACTGTAAGTGGCTAGTAATGTAGAGTACAAGATAGGCATGTGAATGGCTAGAATTTATACATGATTATACTACTGAGTTTATACATGATTACACTACTTTAGAATTATTCACATGTCTACTTCTACTCCCCCATTTTCCCAATCAATACACAAGGATCTAGACAAGTTATGTTATACATTACTTCACATGAGGCTCATAAATGAGTATATGTGAAGTTATACATGAGGGCTCAGTGAATCATGAGAGTACATGATCACATGAGTGCACATGCATGATGGAAGCATAGTAGTACATGATGACAGTGAAACACACGTAACATGAAGTACCCGATCCCGAGGGGGATAACATCTCATGTAAAGATCCATATAGTACCAATCCGTGTTACCAACGTGACAGCATCAAGTAAAGTAATCTAGAGCGAGAAAGTAAAGCCTGAACAAGTATGAAACGGTCAGAGAATGTACTCGCCTGATGTATGAATGTCTGTAGAGAATATGCTGTCTGAGAAGAGGTGTCTGGCTCCTGATCAGAGCAACACAAGTCACAATGTATTCTAAATAGTAAAAATGAAGTTTACTATGCATACTACATGATTCTAGGTCAATCTGGTCAAAAGTTAACTCTTGGTCAACTTTGGTCAACTCTAAAATTCAACTAGGTCAAACTAGTCAAGTTAGGTCAAACATGGTCAGACTAGTTAGGGTTTAGTCAAACTAGTCATTCTAGGTTAATTCAAGTTCAATCTAGGTCAACTAGGTCAAGTTTGACCTAAGGTTGACTTTGGTCAACTCTAGTCAAATAAGGGTCAACTAGTTAGGTCATGGGTCATTAGGTCAATTAGGGTTAGCCCCTAATGGCCATAGGCTAGTAACTTAGACCATAGGCTAATTTCATATAGGTTTCCATATAAACCTATATCTAGAAAGTCACATATATACATATCTATATATATAGATATACGCAAGTCTATCTACTATATATATATCAATATATGTATACACTATATATAATTCAAAATCACACACACATATATATAATGGCACATATATATATAAATATATAACATATATAGATAGTGAGGAGGGAAATAATGAGAGAGAGTGAATTAGAGAGAGAGAGAGTGAGTGATACTGATACAAGGGGGCATGGTGTGTGTGTGTGTTTAACAGTGAGAGGGGGGGCGTTCCCAGATTTCTGGAACCCAGAAATCAAACACACACGCACACACAAATACATATATATATACCTATGTATATACACACGTATATACCCATGTATACACCCTAAGACACACCTAAACACACATATACATATATACATATATACAATATAGATACACACAGAAATCGCATATGTATTACACAATTTTAGTTAGAAATTCATTTTGAAACTCAGAAGTACCAAATTTAAGAACCCAGGAATCACTATTCATAGGAAAGTAGGTAAACCCAATACCCGACCCAAACCGAGCTAAGGCTCGAAACCCAAGGTTGGTAACACTAGCCCTAGGTGTCCTCTAGTGTCCTATGTGTCTGACACGACACCATGACACGATTCAAAGTGTCAACCACTCTCAAACCCGAAACGGGTAAACACTGACACAGTGAACTGGCACCGCGTCGTGCACGCGTGCATCTAGCTCTAGGACACGACACGCGTGTCTAGGAGTCTCGTGCTCGTGTCCCTAGGTTCGCCTAGGGTTAGTCTAGGGGTAGGTAGCCTGCACAGTGTCCACGTGTCCTCAGGATACGGTACGAACACCGTATTAGTCGAGAAAACTCGACTGATACACGCTTCTATGTGCAGCGTCGTACAGCGATGCAAGTGTCTCGTGGACACGACACGAGCCACGTGGGACCTCGTGGTCATGTCCACGTGTAGCCCATATGTTGGGCTACACACTCGTGCAAACATGAGGTGTCCAAGTGTCGTGTCCGCACGACACGATGCGCGCGAAGTCGGCTCCGTGCGTACGTGCACTGTCAGTGCACGACCATTGCACGTGTCCTCGTGCATCGATACGACACGAGGTGTCATGAAATTTTGGGGAAGTGTGCACAGACACTGTCCTCATGTCCACACCAATTTTGGCATGTCGAAGTGCCCTGTGCAGTGTGTACGAACAGTGTGGTAGCAGGGCATTGTGCGTGCACTGTCACAGTGTGTCCGCGTCGATTTTTGACACGAAATCAACACAGTGTCATGCTCAGTCAAGTGTAGATGTAAACAACAAGTCTAGGGCTACGTGAATATGTAATTAGTTCTACATTTTAACAAAATCAAAACCTTTGGGGCATTTATCAAACATGGTTTTTCTTCCTAGGATACGTGTCCGATACGGACACCAAACCAACCCTAGATTTCACCAAACTTGTCCCACAGCTAGGGTATACCTATATGCATGAATTTATGAAGAAAAAAACAGAGTGTTAACTAAGTTTATGGGTATTTACCTATTGAGTGAAAACTCAAGTTTTTCAAGAAAAGGAAGGGGGTGTGTCCTATCCACTTGCTGGTGTCCAAGTCCTTGTATCCAGCTTGCTAGCCTCCCTTAGCACCCTCTAGGTTGTAGGAAACCAATGCAAAAGACTAGGAGTGATTTGGTTCAAATTTGAGGAAGTTATGAAGGTTTGATAAAAAAGGAATTTTCTAGGTTTTAAATTCATGTAAATTGATCATGAATGAATATGATAGGGTTATATAGGAAGGGGGTAATGTAGGGGGGTGCCCTTGGGGCCATGGCAAGGTGGGATGTCCTTGGCCTTCCTTCATAGTGAAGGCAAGGACTTTGGTGCCAAAGTTGAGATTTTTTTGAGGGTTTTAAGGAAAAGATCTATTATGTAAATATCTAGATATTTACACTACTTTAACCAATGACTAAATATCTATCCTCAAGCTTCTAGGTTAGTAGCTAACCTCTAGATTAGGGTAAACTAGGTTAGGGACTAATCATGGTACTAACAATAATTAAATAATATTAAAAACACATAATTCCAAATAAAATCTAGTAAATTACCAAAATACCCTTTTAGGCTAAAATCACTAATTTGATGTTCTAAGCCTATGGCTAGGCTCACATGGTCATGGTAAACTTCTAGGTTAAGGAATAACTAGGGCTTCCCTAGTTTAACCCCCAATTCACAAATCAACAAATTAAATGGTTTTACACTAGCCAAAAATTATCTAAAATCATAACATGCATAAATTATCCTTAATAAATGATTATAAATACAAAACTTCAAAATTATCCTAATTTCAGAAATGTGGGTGTTACATTGTGATACAACCTGACAGATATATGTTCTTGGGAGAGTCGTCAGACTTCGTCCCTGAGGAACAAGATTATGATCCCTGTACCTACAATGAAACACTCCAAGATAAAGATGCAGAGTCTTGGCAAAAAGCAATGATATCTGAAATAGAATCTATGGATTCTAATCAGGTCTGGGAGCTTGTAGAACCACCCTTTGGTGTAAAAGTCATTGGATGCAAGTGGGTCTATAAGAGAAAAAGAGGATCAAACGGTAAGGTTGAAACCTTTAAAGCTCGGCTTGTAGCAAAAGATTTTACTCAAAGAGAGGGTATCGATTATGAGGAAACCTTTTCTCCAGTAGCCATGCTTAAGTCTATCCGGATTCTTTTCTCTATTGCAGCTCATCTCGATTATTAGATTTGGCAAATGGATGTCAAGACAGCTTTCCTTAATGGAAGTCTTGAAGAAGACATCTATATGAAGCAACCAGACGGGTTCATTGAAAAGGGCCAAGAGCATCTTGTTTGTAAGCTCAAGAAGTCCATTTATGGACTTAAGTAAGCTTCCAGATCTTGAAACATATGTTTTGATCAGGTGATAAAATCCTATGGATTTGATCAATGTCAGGATGAATTATGTGTATACAAAAAGTGTGACGTATACGTGGTGGTGTTCCTAGTACTTTATGTGGATGACATATTGCTCATTGGAAACAATGTGAAGGTGTTATCTGATGTAAGGGTATGGTTATCCAAACAATTTGATATGAAGGACTTGGGAGAAGTAGGTCACATCTCGAGGATCAAAGTTCTACTAGATCGCAAGAAAATGATATTGGGCTTATCCTAAGCTTCCTATATCGATACTGTACTAACTCGTTTTAGTATGCAAAATTCTAAGAAAGGTTTCTTACCTTTTAGACATGGAATTGCTCTATCAAAGGAGCAGTGTCCGAGGACACCTAAAGAGATAGAGAACATGAAAGCAGTTCTTATGCTTCAGCAGTAGGAAGCTTAATGTATGCAATACTATGTACGAGACCAGACATCTGCTTTGTCGTAGGCATGGTCAGCAGATATCAGTCTAACCCAGGACAAGAGCACTAGACTGTCGTAAAGCATATTTTGAAGTACCTAAAAAGGACTAAAGAGTATATGCTAGTTTACCAGGCAGATAGTTTAGTTCCCTTGGGGTATACAGACTCAGATTTTCAGTCGGATAGGGATTCCAGGAAATCTACCTCAGGTTATGTGTTTACTTAGGGAGGTGGAGCCATTGTGTGGAGGAGTATCAAGCAAAAATGTATTGTTGATTCCACCATGGAAGCCGAGTATGTGGCAGCCTCTGAGGCAGCCAAAGAAGCAGTTTGGCACAGAAACTTTCTGTAGGACTTGGATGTGGTACCTAGTTTGCCTAAGTCTATTACACTTTATTGTGATAATAGTGGTGCAGTTGCAAACTCGAAGGAACCACGAGCCCATAAGACAGGTAAATACATTGAGTGCAAGTACCACCTGATACGAGATTTCGTAAAGAAAGAAAAAGTTGTTATGATCAAGATAACATCAGCCGACAACCTAGCTGATCCCTTTACAAAGAGCTTACCAGCTAAGGCTTTTGATAGTCATGTTGAGAGAATGGGAGTCAGATGTGTAGCAGCATGGCTTTAAGTATAAGTAGGAGATTTGTAACAGTATACTGAAAAGTAATGCTTTGAGTATAAGTGGGAGATTGTTAGGGTTATATACTAAAAGCATCACTTTTGTAGTAATCTTATTTCCTTAAATTTTGAATGAGAATCATATGGGCAAATGTTTGTATATTGTATTGTTTTAAGTGTTAATACAAATGTCTGATATTCTATATTGTAGATAATATGGTGTGTGGTGTCACACAGAAGATCATATTAGCAGTTCCCTATGGAGTATATAAATAGTTCACAACCTAGATGGACTTGGACAATCTATTGGAAAGGTTGTAGTATAATCTGGTATTAATCTATCTTGACTATAGGTTTACACTAGTACACTTTGTGTGTATTGAACATGACCACTTGAGGTTATTCTCTTTGTACTGACTACATAAGAGAACAAACATCTCCGTTATTATGGATGAGTGTGCTCTTAATCCGGATATAATAATAGACATGTATATGCAGTGTGCATTACTTTGACTCATGAAAGAGTGAGATTCATTATGGATCAACAACCTCTATGAATTGGGAAATAACATTGTATGTATGATGGGGTGTTGATTATAAATAGAATACATGTCCCGATACATCGGGTTGATGATGTCCCCTTAAGGAGCTCATAAGGATTGTCATGTAAACCCTGCAGTTAGATTATATCTGACATGACAAATAAAGTTGAGTGGTACTACTTAATGATAAAAGATGTCGAATCAATATAGTTGTCAGTAACTTAATTTGATCAACGGACATACGATATCTTAACATGGGGAGCCAAACGAGCATATAATAAAAGGAGCCCACAAACATAATTTAGGATTAGGGAGGTAGTGCAACAATAGCTCATTAGTGGACCGAGCTATTGTTAATGGGCCCAGATTATGTGTTCAGGCTGAACACAGGATATCCAGATCCGTTAGGAGGCCTAACCCTAATTTCTCCTTATGGTCCCTGTCGTAGCCTATATATATCCTCTAATCTCTGGCCGCCAAATTACTGATCAGAAATCTGAAGCTTTCTCTAAATTCGTGATTCACGTAAGGAGAGAAAGAGAGGGCTGCCAAGGAGAAGAAAAGGTTGAGAGATCATCGCCCACGACGTCCAACTCGATGAAAGAATACGTGCAGAAGATCTTGGGGTCGTCCTCTCGAGATTGCCAGGAATTACTTATCTTCTTTCCACCGCAGGTATAATTCGTGAACCCTAGTTTCCGCCTATGAAGGGATAAAACACGTATTAAATCTATTTAACTTTCTATCGATCAATATGCACACCAAAGTAAGGGTCCTGGGAATCTTCAGTTTCATCACCTTATCCCCTGGTGTACAGTAAATATAGAGCCAACCTGTTGTTGCCTTCCACTTCCTCTCCCCTTCTAAACTCTTTGTACAACAGAGTAGCCAATGCTACTGCTGCTGCTCTATTTGGCATATGTACAACTGCACAGGTTCTCATAGGAACCTCTGTTGTCCTGCTGTTGCAAAGCAACAGTATACATCTTGGTGCACTGCCTATACAAGATGTGCACTCTCAATACACATACACTAATAAACCCCCTCCCCCCTCCCCCCACCTACCTAGAACACATTGCCCATTCCCTCACTGCTTTATTTCTTGCCAATTACAGCAAACAGGTTTTCTCCCATATTGGTTGTACAGGCACCAGTACACATAGACCTGCCATTCCCTTTCACTATATTCACATCTCCAATGCACATCACTAGCACAATACACTCACACAATATGTGTTGTCATACATACACACCAAGTCATATCACACACAATTCACTCACTCAAATCAGTCCTAATATAGTTAACTAACACACTGTCCCCCTGCTTCTAGACTAAACAGCCCATGTCGCTGCTCTCCTATTCCTCTATATACATAGGTACCTATTATCTAAATAGCAATACATGATATTGCCAACAATAGCCTGCACAAGGCAGGCCTACCCACTACCAATATTGTATACATCTTCCCTGCACACAGGTTGCGTATCTCCCTTCCTACACATAACCCATCTATCTATAGAGATACACACACCCCAATATACGTATATAGATATATGCACCTCTCTCTATATATATGTATACATATCCCCACTGTCAAGTCACACACATGCATATAATATATGCATACACACATATGTGTCTTATGTGACGCACACACATTCATAATTACATACACACATGTATCTTTATAGGAAAATACACACACACACACACATGTCTATATTTGACACGTACACATGTGTATCCACAAGACACACACACACACATGCACAAGTACAAACAATTGGTGCGCACCACCACCATATCACCCTAATCTACGATATGCTTGTGATACGGCCAAGATACCTATACCAAACCTTGTCTAAATCCTACCAAAATACATAGGCAAGTCTAAAAAATACATATAAACATAACTAGTACAAATCGAAGCTAGTGTCAAGTGTCATATGCAATTGGACATGTGTATCACAAGTGTCAGAGGGCCAAACCCCTAAAATGACCTAGTGTTCTATCGTATCATGATACGGCCTACACGTATCCAATTATGGACACGAATTTACACACACAACCAAATCTAATCTAAATATGTCTAACAAACCTAATGACAAACATTTGGTGCACCATTCTTGGAAATTTTCCAAATATGGCACAAAACCCAATATAACTTTCACATGGAGAGTCATTTGAGTCTCAAACTTCATCCTATGGATAGTCCTAGTCCATGGTGAATTTCTAAGGGTCCAATAACACAAATAGAGTCTAATTAGAGAGAAAAATGGGATGTATACCTATTAGAAGATAGACTTCCAAAGAAAAGCCAAATAGCCAATCCAGACAAGTAGCTCCTAGCAATGGACTCCTCTTCTTGTGCTCCAAGTCTCCAAGCTCCTAGGATCCTTCTAGTGTAGAGAATAAGAGGGATGGATGAGGATTTGTGTGGAATTTAAGAGAAATTAGTGGAGGAATGGCTCAAATTGGGGAAGAACACCAAAATAAACGAAAATGGACTTAATGAAATAAAGTGAATGAATAGGAACCTCTCCCGTTGTGGCCGGCCAAGTAACTAGGGTCAGGCTAATCTATAATGTATAATCTGCCCTCTAAAACTTGTCATGTGAGCTAATTAAATGCATGGAAGGGTTTAAACCTATTTCGATAAATAGTATAATCTCTATTTTAATTAAATGGTCATGACTAATGGACCTAATTGGGCCTAGTCCAATAAGTTGGTCCATGAGTCATGTCATGCTAATTATTGGGCTATAATCTAGTATGTAGTCTAATTGGTGCACTAACACAAGTCTAACAAACAGGCTAGCCACTAACCATAATAACTAACACAATATTAATAAATAATATACACGATATATAGAATGACAAAATTATCCCTATTTGGAAAAGTGATAGTGATAATTTAATCCTTGGATCGTCTTCTTTTTACTTTTTTCTTATTATACCATCATTATCATTATAGTCATCCTTTAATCAGTGTATATTTCATCAGGGATTAGGAAACTCGTCAACCATATGTCTATGTTACTAAAGATACCACAATGATGCTCTCAATTCGAACCTTTCATTGTATCTATAGGGATAATTTTGTCTTATTATACCATCATATCATTATAGTCATCTTTTTACTTTTTTCTTATTATACCATCATTATCATTATAGTCATCCTTTAATCAGTGCATATTTCATCAGGGATTAGGAAACTCGTCAACCATATGTCTATGTTACTAAAGATACCACAATGATGATTTAATCCCAATCTTCTCTACAAGAAGCGGTTTAAACAAACCAATTGGGGTAGACCCATGCTTCATGTACCTCTAGTGAGGACTAAGTGCTGCTACGCTCCTGTGACGACGAGTAGACCGTGCTTCTGGAGACGACGAAACCTTTGTGCTTTTAGGTGACGATGGACTTAGCTTCAAATAACGACGAGACTTCTGTGCGTATGGAGAAACTTACGAAGCTGTATTTCGGGCAACCTGAGTTACTGTGATGTAGGCGAAAAGTAGGCTTGTGCTTCAGGTTGGCGAGGTTACTGTACTTTTGGAGCGACAGGTTGAGTTGTATTGGTTACGGTGGGAGTTTCTAAGTCTCTTATAGAGAAATGACTTAAGCTTTTGATCTGGAGCAAATGACTGCACCGTAGGAATGGATATGGTGTGAGCATATCACCATCCTGCACCTCAGAGGACGCAGGTAAGTATCTGTGCCTCTGACAGTAAAGGCATTGGCAGCGAAGGGAAGGGTATGACACCCTTGTGCGTCTGAGATTGGCGCAGGTAGATAGCTGCGCCTCTGGAGTGAAGACACCGGCTTCTGGAATAAAAGAAGGAAAGGAAGGCCCTACCACCATCTTGTTTCTGAGGTTGGCGCAGGCAGGTGGCTGCGCCTCTGGCTTGAAGACTCTGGCTTCTTCAAAGTAAAGAGCGATAAATACCCGCTCTTTATGGACTTCCCTCTTAATTGCCACCATAATATGGGGAATTCCAAGGGTCTGAGACCAACATTCAAAGTGCTGAGTCATAGGTTTCTTCCATTAATGCGGGAATTCTGACTGTCGGCCATATGGTATGCGCTCTAGGCCACCCTTGGTCCTATAAATGGGGAAGTTCTCCTCTGAAGAGTCGTTGTCTTCTTCTCGGCATCCTTCACCACCATGCGAGATCCAAACTTAACTTCGAACAGCGATCGGCCTTGTGTAAGTTAGTTGCTGGTTGAGGCTTCTCTCATTTGTAGGAGCCACATTCTTATGGAGGAACTCTGTGTAGAAGGAATCACTGCCCTTGAGAAGTATACAAATGTCCTTCTTAGGGAGTTCGACTCTGGACGACATCTGAGGGATATGGAAGATCCAAGCCATGGGCTCGAGATCGGTTTCTCACCGATAAATAGACGGCCACGCTCTGCATTGATCTTTGGAAGCAATGGGGCTTCGCCGTGCCGTAGTTCTGGGTCTTCCACTGCTTCAGTATATTAGAGCTCTAACTTCTCTTGGTGACAAGAGGGTTGGCTCTGATGACGCTGTGAGTCGGTGGAGAAGAGACTTTGATGTAGACTGTATATTTTTCTTCTGCCTATGACGATCACGCTGTGAAGGGTGCCCATTGAAGATGATCCTTCCCTTATGTTCAAAGAAATTTCTATTCTTATCTGTGTAACAAAGACCTTGTAATTGATCCTTTTAAATGAGATTCAAGAAACTTCTTTCTTATGTACTTCTGATAGGGCTGTGTAATAGGCCCTTCTAGCTACAATCAATAAGAAGAGTACTTTTTCTGAACTTCATCCTGAGAATGCCTTCGACCTTGGTTGGTTTGCGCATCTCACTGTCTGCACCTCTGTGATGTTAGGATGGTAATGGGGACACTAACCTGTGCCATATGTCATCTGGACCATAGTAGGAAGAGGTGGACGACGAAAT
Source organism: Iris pallida (assembly GCA_029216955.1). NCBI lineage: Eukaryota > Viridiplantae > Streptophyta > Magnoliopsida > Asparagales > Iridaceae > Iris > Iris pallida. Next base: position 8,731,535 of record JANAVB010005796.1, read on the forward strand.
CACCCTCATGCGCCTTGCATCAGCTGTAATTTTTCATGCTTCTACACGACCCCCTTCAAAGTGTCTCGAACTTGGTTCAAGCTTGGGGCACTTTGAAAAGAAGCATGACACGTGTCTCCTCTTTTTCTTTTATATGTGCAGTGGACATACCCATCACCTCCTGCGGATAGGCCGACGATGTGCTTAGGCTCCAGCATTAAATGTGTTAAGTCGTCTCCTCCTTAAGCATGATCATGACTTCTCGTATCACGTGAACGTTCATCATGACCTTTTTGAACCCACAACGTCCGAGGCATTTTGTCTTCTCTCGCGAACGTGTCCTTTCTAATAAGTAGGCATTTTGGGAGAGAGAGAACCTTAATGTCTTTCTATTTTCTTCAGCAGTCTACGCCAGAGTTTTTTATTTTTCCAAAACCCTAGCTCTTCGCCATGGCCTCCAAGAAACCCAAAACTCTAAAAGCACTTATTGCTGGCTCTCCGAGAGCCTATGGTGGCGTAACCAGTTCCCTTTCATCTGCAACAAGGGGTTACCTTCGAACAGCCACGGAGCCGGAGCGGCTATCTGAGGTCTCTATCCCGGAGCAAACTAGCAAAAAGGAACGAGCCGTCATCCAGCTCGAGGCAAACAGTTGGCTTCTGAGGATATCGTTGTCGAACAACTCTTCATTGAGGAAGAAGTTCGGCCTCCTGTTGTCGGTAAGCGCTTGACTTCATTTCTTGATTTTTACCATAAATGGTGTGCTTTCTGTGATATGGTCTTGAAGCGGCATTTGGCATTTTTATCTTGCGGATGTTGCTTTTGAAGACATACAGACTTTCAATGCCTAACTTCTCGTCCTTCTGACATCTTTTATGCAGTCCCTGTACCTTCAGCTTTCCTCAGGGACTTCTTTTTAGCTTTAACCGTAGGCACCGACGGCAGTGATGCCATAGAGGCATTTGCCCATTTTTCTGCTCGGAGACTCACTTTCGGTCAACCAAGAAGTCGTCTGGCCATGATTAGGGAAGAAGGCCTTACCTATCTCCGTTGCATGATGGATCGAGGTCAGATGTCGAATACTCAATACTGCCGAAATGCTGAAACCTCGTTTCTTGTTCAACGACGAATTGGTATTGGAGAACGCGACATTTTTAGACATTACCAAAGACTGGTATTTCGACAACGCCGGCAGCACTCCTTTGTTCGTACCTTCCGTTTCTCGTCATCTCCCACTTTCTGCTTTCTTCTACCTATCTGAAACGGCAGCATGCGCTGGGATCTGACACCTGAATGCCAAAACCTGTTAGTTGGCCGTATTGAGGAGGAGGTCTATTCTGGCCCAAAGGATTGCTTCCGTGTTGTGACTGAGGGTTTGTATACCATGCTATGTGTCCTGCTTCCCAGCCAGGTATCTGAAGCGTTCGCTGCTGAGGCGCTCCCCTATCGTGCTTCTCTTTTTGCCAACAGGTTATTATTTGTCTGCTGTACTTACCGATGGGTAACTTTCACGTCGATGGATGAATCCATCCTAAATTAGAGTGGATGGAATTGTCCCTTTGAGCAATGAGAAAGTTCAAGGGGGACTTGAAGGAAGTGGGTATTTACAGCTGCGTTAAAGCCTCCATGCACGGAATTGCTGTCAACCGTGCTTTTCCTCGCCCTGCTGGAGATGTTCAATCATCATACAGGGACATTTTTCACTCCCTGCGGTGAGTTGGGTTTAGCTCTTCATGAGATGCACGCCCTATCCAAGCTACCATGGGGGAGTCAGCCTTATGAGGTATATACTCCCTCTAAGGAGGAGCTCTTCGCCTTGGAGACCGAGAATCCTGCTATGATGAATGTGTACAATGAGCTATTCTGCCATTACCAAGTGTGCAGGTACCAAGACCATGGGGGACTATTGCTCGAACCAAGCTACCATGGGGGAGTCAGCCTTATGAGGTGTATACTCCCTGTTAGGAGAAGTTCTTTGCCTTGGAGACCGACAATCCTGCTATGATGAATGTGTACAAGGAGCTATTCTGCCATTACCAAGTGTGCAGGTACCAAGACCAGAAGTAGGACTCTCCCCAGATCCAAGCTTCATCAATTATATCTTCATCTGAGTTCCCTCGACGCCGGGGATGCCCGACTCTGCCTCGCACCCAGGATACACTGCTGATGAAGTAGATGACATGATGAGCGTTGTTGGGGTATCGGCTCCGTCTGTCGATGCTGAGGGTGGTACCACTTCTAATATTTACAGCTTCTTCAGCCAGAATCTGGTCCCAGTGAGCCCGAAAGCGACCTTGGCAGCCTTTTTATGGTGTAGTTGCGGATGGCTGTAGTGCCTGGGGGTTTTGGTCTCGCTAGCCGAATTAGCCAAGATTTAATCCTGCCCGCCGTGAGGCTCGCTTTCAGGCAACCTTTGTCATTATTACCGGCTATGGTGTGCAACCTGCTGCACGGTCTGCAGGAGTTCTCCCAGAAGATTCTTGATTGTGAGGGTAGTGACGAGGACTTCCCGTCAGTTGAGCTCCCTTATCACTACCTGATGGGTTGGTTGGCTCTGCATTGTCTCGGTCTGATAAAACCCGATACAATTTTAGGATATGAGACGGAGGATGCAAATCAGCGCAATTATGAGCGCGCAGTGTGGGTCCCTCATGACCTTCCTACTTGTCGGTAGATGCTGGGTCGGTTGGGAAAGTATGCCATCTATCGAGTTCTGCCCTCCTATGGTAGCTTCCGTTCTGACGAGAAGTTGGTGGACGAGGACCTGACCCCTGGGGCGTTCTTCTGGTTGCAGTCCATCTGTCCTTCCCACCTAGTGTATAGAACCAAAACTGGATGTTTTTGGAGACTTATTTACCCAGTCTTTTGCCCGCCAATTTGGCTATAGCCAGCGATGATGGGTAATCCGAAGCCCTGTCTTGGTCATGAAGGTAGTCTCTTAGATGGTGCTCGGGCCTGGCATTATTATAAGGCCAGTCGTAGGGGGGCCATATTTACTACCCCTCCTTTATAGAGGGGTGGGAGTCTTCTATACTCAGCTGCCCAGCTTTATTGTGTATACAACACCTTCTCGCCGGAGTATTATCGTTAGCGGAGTCTGCTTAAGGGGATGAAATTCGAAACCCCTCCTTCACCCTTTCCGCTTCCATCCGGTACGGTGTCCTCTGAGAACGAGGCCAATGATGGTTCTAGCTCGTCTGCAGATGAGAGAGAGGAGGAACGAACTCTCGGTAGCTTGCGAGGATGCCTGCTCATGCCTGGGGAAACTTCTCCTCTTAAAAAAAGAGTCAGAATGACCCCTGCGCCTGCAAAAGGTACAATGACTTGCTATGCTGGGTCTTCCTCCGGGTAAGTCCTTTTATTCTTCGAACTTGCCCGTTCCTTTCACATCTTATGACTGCACGGTTTGAGAAGGCGAGACCTTCTTGGTCAGAGCGGGGAATTTTCTGAAGAACCTGCGCCTGATGCACCTTGAAATGTGGGGGCCGATGAGGGGGATGCCATTGTCGCTCATTCTGATCCGGGAGGTATTTCTCCTTCTGCCCTCATGTGGGCCCGTACTGGAGCCGATGCTCTGACTTTCGGGCAAACGACCGACGATACGGCCATCGAAGCCAGGGCCCAAGGAATTACTGCAAGGCCAGTCTCGACGGTATGGTGGTTGAAGAGACGGCTATGCCCCCCGAACCATCGAGGATCTCATCGACGGCACTTTCTGTGTCCGCTCTAGTACAGGGGCAGAGTTCAGATCTTGCTTCCTATCCTGGTCCTTGGTTTGCAGCTTCTCCAGTGACTTCAATGAGTCTGGCTGATAAGGAATATTGTGTCCAGCTTCTGCTGGAGGCCATCCGCAATGCTTTGACTCATGGTATAGAGGGAGTCTTGTGCAGTCATCCGTTGGCCGGATGGATCCGGGACCTAGTGGAAGGTCAGTTGCAGCTTTTGTGCAATTATCCAGAATGTGAGGCTCAAGTAGTGATTACAAAAGGATTGCTGACTGACTTAAAAACCGTTGCTCTGGAACTTCATGGTCTCGATCGTACCCTGCCGGTCTTAGCTACAGTGGAACTGGAAAAGATGGTTTATGAGGAGTCCCGCCAAGAGAAGATACGCCGGGCTCTTTCTAATCTAATTGTGGAGGTCGAATCAAAGATTGCCGAACTGGCTAACGTCGAAGGGGCTCGAGTCCGTCGTCGTACAGCCACAGAGGAGCACTACATAGACCTCTGGGAACAGATTTAAAAGCTGATGGATGCTCTGGTCCTTGTCGAGGGTGACCTAAAGGAATCAGATGACTAGGGAGAGGTCCTTCACCAACATTCGGAGGCTCTGACTCAAGAGAGGTTGGATATCGACGCCCATCAGGCCGAATTGGCTCTTGTGCGTCAGACTTGAACCTCTATCGGAGACGAGACTGCCAGACGCCAGGAGGCCGACAGAAGGGCCCGCGCATGGATCGCACAGCGGAGGGCTCATCTGATGAGCTGGCTGGAAGACCTTCAGGACCAGTTCCCAGTTTTGATTTCCTGCTTCTTTTTGTCCTTCAACTTGTGAGGGACCATATGTATTTTTTGTTGTAATAGAAAATATTGCCTTCTTTGTATCTGAAGTGTTTGTTTTCCCTTCTCTGTTCTGTCTATCTTCATGGTTGTGAATAATGTACAGAGATGAGAATTCCCTAAGAGGGGATAGCTTTATTAGGAATGGAGTGTTTACTCAGAGGTTATATGGACATGGAAAACACGGGAGATTTGTAGAGACACTTTCCTTACTCAGAGATAATATGGACATGGTAAGGATAGACTCTCCTGGGGTATAGAACGACTCAGAGGTAATATGGACGTAAAGGGTTCTATAGATGACAATTGTAGGGAATTGTCAGGAAAAGGGTGCGTTGCTCAGTGGTTATATGGACATGGCAATCATCCTTTTCCTAGAATAATAGTTCAGAGGTAATATGGACGTGACTATTTTTCTTAGAGAGTTATGACAACTTTGGGGTTATCATAAGGGTGACTACTCAGAGGTAATATGGACATAGTAGACACGATGTAGAATAACACTTCAGAGGTAATATGGACGCAAAATATTTTTTAGAATGTCATGACAACTTTGGGATTATCATAACGGGGTGACTACTCATAGGTAATATGGACATGGTAGACACGATATAGAATAATACTTTAGAGGTAATGTGGACGTAAAATATTTTCTAAGGATTATGACAGCTTACAACTATTGTGGAGGAGGTGACTACTCAGAGGTAGAGAGTATAGTAGAACATCTTAGGATAACATTTCAGAAGCAAGGTCATGAAATGTTTCCCTAGAGATTCATGATGATTACTGGTTCATCGTGTTGGAAGCCTGGTCCGGATGGACCCTCATGACACCGTCTCAAGACGTGGAGAACAGGATGAGCCCTTGAGCGTTGTCCCGTGCTGGCAGAAGGTTGACTACTTCCATCGTCGCCTTTGGAGTAGGGATGATGCAATCTTCTGCCTCTGTGGCTGGAAAACTTTCGAACTAGAGAGTAACCATGTTGACTGTGACGGTCTTCTCTTCATAATCTAACGATATGACGTTGGCGTTAATGAGGTGCTAGATTTGCCCCTTCAACACATAGCAGTCCTGTGTTGAGTGATGGACGTGCTGGTGATAATGGCAGTACTTGAGATGGTCCACCTTTTCCACTTATCGGGACGCTTGGGTGGCGGGATGGACAATTTGCCACTCTTCGTAAGCATCTCGAAGAGCTCCAGTATATCCTCGTCATTGGAGGAGTAAGTCTCCCTCGGCCTCTGCATGTGTTTGATTGCTGATTTGCAGCCTGATGCACATTAGCGTGGCAATAACTTCACGTGACATAATCACGGAGGTATATAGTTCTCGAGTTTTACTTAGACTACATCTTATGCATCTCGCTTGGCTTCATAACATTCTTAAAATATTTCGACTATCTGCATGCTTCGCTTGACCCTAACCATGATTGATATTGGTATGGATTGCTCGACCTAGTCTTATGTCCTTCTTAGAAATATTTCGACTATCTGCCTGCTTCGCTTGACCCTAACCATGATTGTAGGGTGTGGTCGTCAAGCTCGAGTTTACTGACGAGAGGTCGAGAAGATGTCAATAGCAAACCTTGGAAGTGGAGGGTCACTGTTGGGGCGGTGGCGCTTTGGCGTCCGCCTGGAACCGACATGAAGTACGACCTTGGAACTAAGCCACGGGTTTAGGGGCTCGGCTGAGTCGTTGGACCAAAAATCGAAGGGGCAATGGCAGAAAACTTAATGCCAGGTGTTCTGGAGACGGGGATGGGGTGTTATCAGAGATGCCGAGTGTAATCTTCTTCCGCGCACTGGAACATCACGGGGGCGACAGCTAGTATGGTGAGGCTCGACGTGCGAGGACCGTGGCATTGGAAGCTGAGCGGTTCGGGTCTTGACAACTCGTTGGCATACGAGATCGACGGTCGGTCATACCTCGAATGACAGAGCTCGACGTGTAGGGGCAGCAGCGCTGCTATGGTCCACCGTGGAGAAGTAGGCTTCGACAAGGTGCCACTACAGCGCGTCTCGTCAACCGAAGGCGAGGTTGAGGGGGCCGGGATGCGTCTAGTCGCATAGTGATCAAATTTGCCGGGAAAGAGTGGCATGGGGAGGCTGGTGCGTATGGAAAGAAAGATGAAAAATAATGATGGAGGTACAGGTGGTAAGGTAGTAGCTACCGTCTTCTCTATGGCTTATATAAGAAGAGTGGGCCGTGTTTAGGGTTTAAAAATAGTTTAGGAAATGCCTGAATACATAAGGGCTGGGCTGAGTTGGGCTTGCTTTAGATGAGAAGGATTATAAGAAGAAAAATCTATTGTCCTTGACTGGAATCATAAGGACAACAGGAAAGAACGGCTTGGATAACAAATAAAATTGTGAGTTTCCTACTGGGCCAGGCATGCTGCATTAAGGAGAAGGTTAGGAAGTAATGAAGGGAAAACGTGTGGGTCGGGCTTGATATTTAGTAAAGACAACAATTAGTATATAAGTATATATACCTACAGTAGTATACATAAGCATATACCTTTATATATAATTGCACTTATCTGACTAGTTAGCTATGATTTAGATTAATAGTGAGTAATTAATGCAATGATAAAATTTTATATAGAAATAATAATCAATACAATAACAATGGAATTGGTAATAATGAAGAAATTTTAATCGACAAAAAGTATCTAAAATTTCATATATATATAATATTTTTTTTCATATATATATATATATATATATATATATTATATATATATTGAGAGAGAGAGAGAGAGGGTCCTTCTATAATACATGGGATGTACCAATACACCAAACAATTGCATTGAAAATACATTGAAAATTGTGAAAGGTGTTTACTTTGACTTGGACTTTACCTGTTACTTTGACTTTGGCTTTAATCTGAACCATTGGATCAACATCCAATGATTCAGATTTGGGATGTATCGATACAAATTTTTACATGGAATGTATTAAAGAATTTTCCATTATATATAGGGGGTTTACAACTTTGATAGCGATGAAATGAGCGGACTTGGTTAATCTATTAACAATGACCTAAATCGTAATATTCCCCGCATCTTCGAAAGCCCATGATAAAATCTATGGAGATGATGTCCCACTTCTATTCTGAAATGGCAAGGTTCTGTAGCTCCTCGTCTGGCCGTTGGTGCTCCATCTTTACTTGCTGGCAGGTCATACACTGCGACACAAAGGTTGCCACATGATTTTTCAAACCGTGCCACCAAAAAGTCATGCGCAAGTCCATGTACATCTTGGTGCTTCCAGGATGCAATGATAACTTTGCATAGTGAGCCTGTAAAACCATTTCAAAAAAAAAGAAAACAAACTCACCCCCTCACCAGCTCTCCCACTCCCCCTCCCCCTATTTCTCCTCTCCATGATTCCTTCTCCTCCTAATTCACTCACTACCACCCTCACATAAAATTCCTTTCCAAACTCAAAACACACACACGCACACACACCAGCCCATCTCTCTCTCTCCTTTCCCATTTTCCCCAACTCCAGAACCCCCAACCCCACTTCCATGGTCATTGAGTTGGCATTGGTAGCCATGGCGCTTACGATCCGAGTAGTATGTCCATTTGCTTATGTGGGGCACTGATTGAGCCTGAATCTGTGTCTGCATCTACTGCTGTTGTACCTCCGCTTGCCTTGGTTGTACTTCCGCTTGCCTTTGTTGCATCTCCATGACGTGCATCAATCGTCCGATGGCGGACTCTCTAGGGTCCTTCTCCTCGGTACTATCTGTGCTAATCGTCGTAGCTTTTATAGTGGGGACACCCGTCCTTCTAGTATCCCTATAAAATAGAGCAAATCCATTAGTATTCACAAATATCTACGGGTTTATCTGTGTGGAACTAATATTTCATGCAGCAATGTTAAGCATAAAATTGAGAATTGCAACATCCAAAGAAACATTCTTGAAAGTTCGAAGAATGTGAACCATGCTCTGATACCACCAACTTGTCACTGTCATACTCATTTTTCTAATTAAGGGTATTCTAGTCATTATGTGCTAATTTGATTTTCTTATATTTTTTTATTTTTATTTTATTAAATTGATTGGTGTGTTGCTTGATTGGTGTTTGGTAGTAGAAGGTAGTATAACCCTAGTCAACCTTGATTAGAAGCCTAATAGTGTAATTAGATTTATTATTGGCTTTTTATATTTTAATTTAGAATTTTTCTCTTTTTAAGAATCATTTAATTCATTTTTAGCTATATTTCAATAAGCCTTTTTAGCAACTTGAAGAGTGCTTGGCCCATGACTAAACCCTAAGCCTAATACCCCTATGGTTGGCCGGCCAAACACAGCATCCCCCCTTTTTTTTATTGTGAGATACCTAATTGCCTTCACAAATCCAAAACACTAGTTTTTCCTTCTCTTCTAAAGGCCCCATTCTCTCGTTTCTCACCCAAATCCTTCCAAATGAAGTACTTTGCGACCGTTGGAGGAG
>JANAVB010005796.1:8745535-8853539 GCA_029216955.1 Iris pallida
CTGATTGTTGGGGGTTTGACGTAGAAGGAGTATAACCACTTTAATTTCGAGGACAAAATTATTTTAAGGAGGGTAGATTTGTTCATTTTTCTAATAAGGGTATTCTAGTCATTATGTGCTAATTTGATTTTTCTTATATTTTTTATTTTTATTTTTAAATTGATTGGTGTGTGGCTTGATTGGTGTTTTGGTAGTAGAAGGTAGTATAACCCTAGTCAACCTTGATTAGAAGCCTAATAGTGTAATTAGATTTATTATGGCTTTTTATATTTAATTTAGAATTATTATCTATTTTTAAGAATCATTAATTCATTTTTAGCTATTTTTCATTAAGCCTTTAAGTCTTTTTGTCAATGGGCCTTTTTAGCAACTTGAGGAGTGCTTGGCCCATGACTAAACCCTAACCCTAATACCCCCATGCTTTGCCGACCAAAGACAGCAGCCCCCCCTTTTTCATTGTGAGAAACCTAATTGCCTTCACAAATCCAAAACCCTAGTTTTCCCTTCTCTTCCAAAGGCCCCATTCTCTCGTTTCTCACCAAATCCTTCCAAACGAAGTGCGTTGTGACGTTGGAGGAGAGGAACCTGCTGGATACTTGCTAGCGAGGGATCGGAGGCGTTTGACCGGAGGAAAGCGGCATCGACGTGTTTTGGAGGCTTATTTTATTGAGTTTTGACACTCAATAGGTAAATCTCTTTAAACACTTGTTAATTTTTTTTCTTTGTAGATGCATCCATATAGGTACCCCAGACCTGCGCATGATGTTTGGTAGGTTTGTGATTTCGTTTGATAGCCGTATCGGACACGTGTCGGTCCTAAGGAACACGTGTTCGATGAAATGCCACTTAGAACTGAAATTATTATTTTTCGATTCTGTTTTCACGAATTCCTTCCTAATATTATTTGTAATAACTTTTGTTAAGACAGATCTTGATTCGACATGATTTTAGTGTCCGAATCGGACACGAACACGCGTGCACGAGGCCCGTGCACAGCCCCGTGCATGCCCTGCTGTCTGTGCGTCATAACTCGACGCACAGGGCTCCGTTTCGCATGAAATTTTATTGGCGCATGGGGGCAACCTCTGCCCACATGCTTCTAAAATTTTATGATATTTTGTGCAGCGTGCGCGAAGAGAATCTCATGCGCACGGTTCACCCACACTGTGGACGCGGCTGAAAAGTGCCGATGACACGGCCTTCGTACGCGAACACGACGCATCGAGGACCCATTCTAGGAGCACGAGCACGTAGCCCTATACCTGAGCTACCCAGGGACTCAATCCCGAGACACGGCGTGGCTCGAATGGTGAGCCACATGGCTCGACACGCGCCCACGGGCACGCACGCGAGCGCGCGCACATGACTCACGGGATCCGTGTGTCCTGTGTCGCGTAGACACGACGTGGTGTCATGTCAGTGTATCCTAGACCTAGCCCGGGACCCTATATATCTAGTGCACGAGCACGAGGCTTCTCGCATTGTGTGCGACGTCCAATCGGGTGAAACGCACGTGCACGTACACGTTCCAACGCGCTTATCCGGTTTTTCGATACGCACTCCGTGGACACGATACGGATATGGGTTCGAGCCCGTGAGTACCCGAGCACGTCACACATAGACATCTTCGTGTTTGCCAAGTTTCGCGGGTTCTAGTTGGGTATTTTGCAAGTTTCGTTGTGTGTGTGTATAAATTTCATATATATAGCTATGTGTATAAATAGATACGTTGGTGAGTTAGTCGAGATACGTAATCTCAGAGTCGAGTTTCATTCCCCCTTCGAGTGACCAACTTCCTTTACATATATGTGTTTTGTGTATATGCCTATATATATATAATATATATTATATATTAATATATATATATATATATATATTATATAATATATATTTTTATATAATATATATATATATTATAATATATATATATATATATATTATAATATATATATATATATATATATATATATATATAAGATATATATATATATATATATATATTTAATAATATTATATATATATATGTATTTTATATATATATTATATATTATATATTATATGTATATATATATATATATATTTTTTTGTATATAGATATATTATATATATATATATATATATATATATGGTATAGTCCATAGTTAAATAATTAGCTTTTGTTCTCAGTTTTGAACCTCACAACAGCCCTTGTCGACACAAACCACACAAACCTCTTTTTACAAGTAAGGTTAGATATATACATGTGTATGTATATTATATATTATATTTTGATGTATATATATATATATATATATATATATATATATATATATATATATATATATATATATATATATATATATATATATATACATAGACATATATATATATAATATATAAAAAAAAAATATATATATATATATATAATATATATATATATATTATAATATATTATATATATATAAAGGGTTGCTGATGGAAACAACGCTAGGGTTTCCTCTTCGACGCAGCGACCCTGGGGCGGGCTCCTCCGGGGCCTCGGGGCCACCGCACGAGCATCAGCACGCCGGAACAAGGCCGGCGAACCTAGAGGAAACATGTGAAGATTTGTTAGGGGTCGAGCAAGAGAGATTTGGATTACAAGGAGAGGATAGGGAGATGCGGCTGGTGGGTGGACAACTGTGGAGCGTCGATGACGGCAAAAGCCGCCGGTGGGGGCGACCCGTCTGAGGGTATTGGAGGAGGATGTCAACCAGGACAGGGGCCATCCGTTCTGCTTGGGACAACAACGATATATCCCTAAAAATCACAGGGATGGTCGTCAGGCTCCTCAAGGGACTCATACGATGGAGACATCGGGACTGGTGAACAGAACGAAGGGCTATGGTGGCAAGCACCAGTCGACACAAGCACCAGGGAGGATGAAGAATGGAGTAGGAGGGGGATTGTCGGCCGGAGGAGAGGAGTTAGGTCGTGGAAAAGCCAGGGCGTGGCGGGTCGCAGATGTATCTCAGCGTGGACAGTCGTTGCCAAGAAGTGGTGGGTGCTCTCCCCCGATGTCATGGGCGGAGATTTGCAAGCCTACAATGCCTCAGGATGGAACGGATCTACAATACATAGAGCCTAGTAATGTTAATGGAGTGAAGGTGGCCGAGATAACCGATGATGATTTACAGGAAACAAGAGAGTACTGGAAAAATACTCTTGTCCTATATGTCATGGGAAATCGGCCGTTTTATGGCCAACTGAGGGCGTTCGCCTTGCGGGAATGGAGACCTAAGGGAGAGATGGATATTTTTTGAGGGAAAACGGTTTCTACTTCGTCAAGTTCGCGTTGGAGGAGGATCTCGAACGAATTATTGAGGGCGGACCATGGACTTTCGATGGCATATTAGTAGTGCTCAAATGTTGGAGACCGGAGTCAAACTTTGAAAAGACAGACTCACCTCAATTCGATCTGGATTAGATTGCCATGGCTCTCCACAGCTATGGAGCATGCCATCAATCATGAAAATAGCGAGTATGATTGGAAATCCGTTACGGGCAGACATAACCACTGCACATCGGCAACGGCTATTATGCTCTAGTTTTTGTGGAAATCACAGTAAATGATGTTCTTCCGAGGAAAGTGAATATAGTTCTCCCCAATATAAACTGGATCGAGCAAGAAGTAGTTTATGAATGGGTTCCCCCATCATGTGTTAATTGTAAGTGCTTCGGGCACACAAGAGTTCAATGCTCTGTCCCTCTGGAGGAGGACATTGAAGGAAGCACACAGTGTATACACCCAGAAGTTGCGAACATGGAGAGTTCTGGAGGAATTCAAGACGACCAATGCATGGATCCCGTAAGGAAGGAGCAAGAAGCACAGCTAATGGACCATACTAAAGAGACTCATGATTCAAATCAGCATAAGAACCTAGAACAGCATAAGAAAGATAGTATGATAGTGCCACATGGGTCATTCTTGGCAAAAGGCAAGGCCCCGACACCGTCCACCCTTCCTCCTGGGTTAAGTCCTTAGAACTAGTTTTGGTTGGGGAGACAGGGACGACCAGCAGGATGCCCCAATTGCAGCAAGACCGACCGCCATCCCCTCTTCCGAACAAGACGCATACGGGCGTGAACCAGGAGGAAGCTTGCATCGGGCAATCCAAAATCGCAGCACACACTAGGAAGGCAATGTGAGAGTGGCACATCGGAAGACCACAGGGTGTTGACGATGGAGAATCCAGCATGGCGGAGACGCATGGAGAGCCTGTCCGAAGTTTCCACACAGGGTATGGCAGCGACTAAACTGAGTACGAGTAGCACTACTTCCACCTCACGTCCCAAGGGGAGTAGCGAGACACAGAGGGACTCTCCTCGCCAATAATCTATGTCTCTCCTTACATGGAATGTTCGAGGGGCGAACTCAGTAGGGAGATGGAGGGAGATCCTCAATATGGTCCGTAGCAATAAGTGTTCGTTTGTTTCTATCCTAGAAAGCAAAATTAAAGTGAAAGATCGAATTAATTCCCGTACCCCGTCGCATTGGTCGAGTGTTCACAATCTGGACGTCTGTGGCATGGCACGCATATGGTGCATGTGGGACAACCGCATATGGAACTGCCAGGTAAAATTCTCCTCAGATCAAATCCTTGTTTATTTTAACTAACAAGGGTGGCTTGGAATTGGTTATTGTTGTGGTGTATGGACATAATGATCGAAGGCGCAGATTCCAACTCTGGAAAGACCTTGTTAGCATTTCGGCACAGGTAGCAGATACATACCCACTGGCCGTCTGTGGGGATTTTAATGCCATGATGAATTCAAATGAAAAAATGGGTGGACGACAGGTCCCGGCTCCTATTCTGGCAGATTTTTAAGACTGCCTCCTCAGCTCCGGGCTACATTGCGTAAGTCAAACTGGATCTATCTGGTCGTGAAGTAAAAGCTCTTCAACCAATAGAGTGGTTTGCCAACTGGATCGAGCTTTATGCAACAACAGGTGGTTGGAGATGTTTCGAACGTCAAGGCGGAGGGTCTTTAATGTGGCACCAGCGATCACACACCGATCCTTATTCGTCTCTATCCAGCTGAACCACGGAAGAGGGGCACTTTCAGGTATAATAATGCCTGGCCGCTGAACGGAGGATACAAAGAGGTGGTGGAGGCAGCCTTTGCGTCTCCTGTTGCAGGCAACGACCACTTCAAACTGGTCCAACGACTGAAGTTGGTAAAATCTGCGTTGAAGCACTGGAACAAGAACCGTCCTCCTAGCAACTTGGCGCAACTGGAGGAGGCTCTTAAATCTGTCCAAGACCGTCTGCAAGAAGACCCGTTGAACCCATTGCTAGCGGAAGAAGAAATCAGGCTCCATGAGGAGGTGAAGCTCGCCCGGTTCCGCGAAGAAATCCATTTACAACAAAGGGCTAAATGCGAGTGGTTGAAGGAGGGGGATCGATGTTCAAAAATTTTCCATGCCACGGTTTGGGCCCACCAACACAGGAGCTCTCCTCATGGGCTCATTGACAGTAATAGTATCCTCCAAACCGACGACAGGGCATGGCACAGGAGGCTATTGCGTACTATCAGGCCTTGTACAATCAGTCGGAATATATGGACAACTTTTCGGACATCATTTGCAAATGCCTTGTGACGGAGGAAGGCAATAACATTCTAAAGAAGGAAGTCTCCTTGGAGGAAATTAAAGTCATTATCAAGGCTGCAGATCCGAATAAATCGCCTGGACCGGATGGGTTCAATGCCGCTTTTTACAAACACCACTGGGATCTGCTTAAGCATTAGGTGTTAAATGTGGTTCAGGACTTCTTCAGGACAGGTAGGCTCCTGAAAAAACTTAACCATACTTTTCTGACGTTAATCGCCAAAAAGGAGGGGGCCACTGCACTGGGAGATTTCCGGCCGATTGCCTGTTGCAATGTGTTATATAAAATTATTACTCATTTAATGTGTTCCAGCAATGCAGGAGATCATGAAAGGTCTAATTTCTGAAAATCAAGCAGCTTTTATCAAGGGCAGGTCGATTGTGGAAAATTGTCTCCTAGCCCATGAGTTCGTCAGGGACTTTAACAAGGCCGGGGGAAGGAAAAGTTGTATCAAATTAGACATTAAAGGTACGACACGGTTAACAGGAGCTTTGTTTGCCACATTCTGCTGAGCATGGGTTTTGATCAGTGGTGGGTGAATTTAGAGAATGTATCTCCACACCTACATTCTCAATTCTAATAAAGGAATATCTTACAGGTTCTTCGGTAGTAATAGAGGCTTACGGCAGGGCGACCCCGCTATCCCCCATATCTTTTCACTATTGCTATGGAGTATTACACCTGCCTGATAGATTTTGCCACATTGCATAAGCGTATCACTCCTCTCTACAGGAGCGTGGACCCAGTGGTGTCACATCTGATTTACGCAGATGACTTACTCGTATTTGTTGAGCCTACGGAGCGGACTATGAGAGCTCTATTGGAAGTTTTGGAAGAATTCGCGAGCCATTCAGGTTTAAGATTGAACACTGATAAAGCTACATATATTTCAGCAAAGATTGCCCCAATAAAGAAGAGATAGCGGCTATATTACAGGTTGAGATCGGCCAACTTCCTGTTAAATCTTGGCTTGCCATTATCGGTTAATTAACTCGAGACTCAGATTGTCAAGGATTGATCCAGCATATCCAATCAAGATTAGAAGGATGGCAAGCCCAGCTGTTGTCCTTTGGAGGAAGAATAGAACTCATCAGATCGGTTATACTTGCTATCGCAGGCTATTGGCTACAAGCGATTTTCATTCCTGAGAGAACAATACAGAAGATTGAACAAATGTGCGCCAATTTCATTTGGAAAGGAGGCCTTCATGGGATTTCATGGGAGGAGTTGTGCCAACCTAAGGAGGAGGGCGGTATAGGGCTTCGCTCTCTCAAAATACTCCGAGACGTTGCTCTCTTAAAGATGGCATGGAGGCTGCTTGGTAGTCAGTCTATGTGGGCTAGATGGACCAAGAATAGGTATTGTCGTGCTAACAACTTCTGGATTCAACAAGTTGATAACAACTTTTCGGTCACGTACAAGAATATCCTTCAAGCTAGGCCTCAACTGAAGGAGAGAATTATCCGAGTAGTGCACGACGGCGCATCCACAAACCTGTGGTTCGATCCGTGGCTTCAACATAGCAGTTTAATCGATAGCTGGGGTTGGCCTATGTTCGAAATGTGTGGTAGGGATGAGTCATTGGCTGCTATCATCTATGAGGGTCATTGGCGGTTGGAGAATAGACAATTTGGCCATCTGTTAGCTGCTGAAGTAACCAACGTGGCTATACACCCTGACGAGCTAGAAGACAAATGGGGTAGGAAGGATCGGTAGAGGGCTTCTTTGTAACAAAATTGTGTTATGAACAGATCCGCCCTCCTCAGCCCCAAGTTAGCTGGGCAGAGGTCATCTGGTACAAGAAGGCGGCGGTAAAGATGAAGCTGTGTGCTTACAAAATGGTTCGCAACCGACTATTCACTAAGGAGAGGCTGAACAGATTTGGAATCCTTGAGAATGATGTTTCATGCATTTTATGTACTGGGGTGCACTGAGAGTAGAGACCATCTATCCTTTCAGTGTCCTACCTCTGAATTTATATGGCAACAAAGTTGGGCCAAGCTTGGCATTGGAGGCGGTCAGGGGAGAGATACTCTGGAAATCGTGGAGGAGATCAGGGGATTGAGTAGACGAAGCTCAGACACATACAACAAAGCCCGACTTCGGTTGCTGTCAGCAGTTTGGCACATTTGGAGAGAACGAAATCGGTGTATATTCGAGGGAGTAGTCACTACTACTCGAGGGATAATAAACAATATTGAGACGGATATTCGGAGTATGGAGGATTAATCCTGTTCTGATTTGTACATAGTTCTGTAAGATTGATAGTCGGTTTTCTTCTCATTTCAACAATAAAATTACCCTTTCTTCAAATATATATTAAATATATATATATATATATATATATTATTAATATATATATATATATATATATGTAATTGTTTGCTTGTGAATGTAACCTAGGGATTGAGTCAGTTTAGGATGACCCATGAGCCTAGAATGGCCGAGTCGACCGACAAGTTGACCAAGTTGATAAAAGTCAACTTTGGGTCAAACTTGATCCAAATCGACTCAAACGAACTTAGAATGACTTGAAAACTTGTACTTGATCTAAAAATTAGTAAACAGACAAGTTAACTTATAGTTGACCAGGTTTGACCAGAGTTGACCAAGGTTGACTTTGACCTATTGACCTAGAATCATATAGAATTGTATTGTAGATATTTCTTATTATCTTTAGACCATGTGTGACTTATGGTTATTTAAATAGGATTACATCACTCCAGTTCAGTTACACTTTCTCATCAGGAGCTTGGATTGCCAGGCGAGTTCATCTCTGACCGTTTTATTCTTTCTTGGACATATTTACTTGTTATAGACTAGTTTACTTGTTGCTGTCACAATGTTATCACGGATTAGTACTATATGGATCTCTTCATGCGATGTTATCCTCTCGGATACATTGGGTATATTGTGCTCATGTACTTTATCATGTGCATCGTCTATTCTTTGTATTCGTATTTATTCATGTATACTCATATGACATTCATGTACACTCATGATCATTGAGCTTTTATGTATAACCCAGTGTTCATGTGGACTAGCTATCCATGTGACACACTACTTTCATGTGCAATAACATAACCTGGACAGATCCTTGTGTACTGACTGGGGCAGGGGAGTATTTATTTGGTTATGTGATCTACACCCTTATCATGTGCAACTCCAAACTAGATTTAAGTCATGTACAACCTAAGTCAGTTTACATAACCAGATTGTGCTCTATATCACGTAGTTAGTTCAGTTCTCTATTATATCATGTATATCTATTTCCATATATCATGTTCTCTTTTACAGTCTTATTTCTTACAGCAGTTTATGTATATTATTCTATAGCTTGTTTCATATTTTCTTTCATGTTATGATCTGTGTGAGATATGTATTCGTTCATGTCCTGACTTGACCGTTGACAATATTACAGATGATGAGGA
Source organism: Iris pallida (assembly GCA_029216955.1). Lineage (NCBI taxonomy): Eukaryota > Viridiplantae > Streptophyta > Magnoliopsida > Asparagales > Iridaceae > Iris > Iris pallida. The sequence goes on from JANAVB010005796.1 coordinate 8,754,597, forward strand.
TTGCTGCGATACTTACTATGGAGCAGGCCTAGTTGACACAGGTGACCTGGACCCTCAGCAGGATCCAGTAGTCGCTGAGGACTTGCCATTAGCTTAGTCTAGACTTTCTTATTATCTAGCTTTATGAGACATTTGTGATTGTATTGAGATATTGTTTATGATGTGGTTTACACCGAGACTTATTATTCATATTGCGACTCTCTGTTGAGATTATCTTATCTTCTATTCCATCTTAGATATGGTGATTGAGTTGTACTCTATATATTGTTCTTCTTTTATAGCATATTCTAGATTGTGTTAGATGTTGTTACTTAGGACAACGTTCTACCGTCGACACTACGGCGTAGGCTGGACGTACCCACTTCTCGTGCCCTTACACTGGGTGCGGGTCATGACAGTCATACCCTGATTTGCCAAATCGTTCGTCCTCGCATCGATTCTAGCCGAATTGATCATCCTCGCTAGGACGTGATATCGTACAAGTCTAGATTGTACTTGTACAAGACAAGAACGTGTATTTTGTAATTCTTTTGAGACAATAAGTTGAAATTAAATTATAGAGACTTGAAAAAACACAGTATAGAAAGAAAATAGCTTTATATTGATAAACTGGCAACGAAGTACAAGGTTGTTTTTACATTATATATGTCGTTGCGGCTACATTCATTGAAATAGTAAAAGAAAAACATTCAATAAGCCACCATAAAATAATAGTCGACGTTTCATACATTCATGCCCTTTACATATTGAAATAAAAGCCTTCGAGATGCAACGGTTTCAAAATACTTCAAAATAGGCACAGCTTTGAGTCGCTTCTCGTTCTTCAGTTTTGGCTTAGCTTGTGCTTTCGCAGCGCGCACGTCACCTAGAGAGTTGGGGATTAGTACACTTGGAAATGCACTAATGAGCAAGACAGACCCACTCGTCTAAAACAACACTAGTTATTAAGAATTTGCATACATTCGAAATTGTGGTGCGATTTAGAACTAGATGAGTTGCAGTTCATATTGAAGACATAATTTAAAGCAGTAAACCAAAACTGCTATTCATATCAATTCTTACCAAGGTTGTACTCATTCCTGTATAAACATATATAATACTTACCACTTGCATAAGACAATAGGTGAGCATAATATAATATATATAATATATATATATATTATATGCAGTCTTTGGTGATAACAACACCATGAAGGACTAACGTATGGCATTGCAATGTGCCCTGTCAACCTGGGTTGCAAGCCCAATTGGAGGTCCCACAATGCCTCGCACCGAAGCACGAATTACGATTCCACCTAGGTCAATTCGGTATCGGTGTCCCGGATACCGTTTCAAGGAAATAATACTTTGTGCACAAGTTGTTCATGACCATGCAAGTGTATGAACAGTTTAAGCTATGCAACAGATGCATGACACAAAATAGAATTAAGCAGTATAACCCATCAACTCAGGCAACAGTTCATCTTTTCCTCAAAGTCGTATGTTATGATTTGTGACCTGCAGGCACCAAATACTCCGAGGCACCACGCCAAAGCCGAGGTTTAATTATTCCTATTTTCTTTCAATAGTTTTCACAATTTCGAACAAAAACTACGTGTGCGAGGCGATCAAGTTAAGTTATAGGCCTAATTATACTAGTTCATTATGGTTATCCCATGTTCTATATCTTAGTGGTACATCATGTATTTAACTGGATCGTCGATTTGAGCGTTGAACAATAAGAATTTATTGACATGAAGGTGTAGAAATGAAGGGGCTGAACCACCCACCAAGTATAGAATGCGCCGAGACTAGGAAATTGCTTCGCGATGATCAAACGTCAGTTACACGAACTCCTAAAATGGCACGAATATCGTATTAGAATCCTTCTTCAATCCTTCCTTTCAAAATTCTCAAAGCGAATGCAGAAATCGACGCGAAAACATTCACCAAAACCAAGTAGCAAAAGCATTCAAGAAAACATCCAAGAAAACCAACAACAGACCGGTCCCATTGAATAGGCTCTTATATAGAGCTCACTCGCTGAGACACAGTCCGATGCATCTAGGACTTATTCCAACAGAAGCTGATCCATTTGTTGGAACGGTTCTCATATTATTCGTCCAAATCGATTTTGTGATACCAAAAGGTTTTTTGTATGCTGAACTCATGACTGAGTCAAACTAGCCAGCTATGTTCCTGGCCGAGTCTGACTTGCCACGAGCCTATCACAGGCCTTCTCCATGTCAAGTTTGAGAGCAATATTGCCTCCATAGTTAGGGCCGGTCGCATCTGAAATAAGTTCCTGAGCAACCACGATGTTGCCAACTATCTTTTTATCGCACACGAACCCACTTTGCTCCATGGATATCAACTTCGAAAGCAAACTCTCCACCCTATTAGCAGTAATCTTAGAAATCATTTTGTTAACAAAATTACAAAGACTTGTAGGACGGTAATCCGCAAAGGATACGGGATTAGGAACTTCAGGGATAAGAGCTAGGAGCACGCACGCAATTATTTTAGGGTTCCACCAAATCATGTTTAACGATAAGCCAGCACTTTCTAAAAGATTCCCCAGGAAACCCATCTGTTCCAGCCGCGCTGTTTTTGTCCAATGATAAAATTGATTTCCATACCTCATTTTCCAATGTGGGAAGAATAAGCTCTTTGTTCTCTTCCTCAGAAAAATATGTGGGATAGCATTCAGCAGGCTGTCATCTTTCTTCACTTCCTCTTTGGAGTATAGGAGAAGAAATTATTAACTTTCTTCCGTATATCATCATGGGACACCAAGCTATTACCATAGTCCTCAATCTTGTGAATGAATAATTTACCTCTTATTCTGCACACAGGTGTGGAAAATTTTTGAATTTTGGTCGCCATCAACATCCCATCGCAATCTAACTTTCTGGCAACAAAATGTTGTCTCAACGGCGATTTTGAGCTCCAGATGAGCACGGACAGCATTTAGAGAGGTCTAGTTCTCCGGAGATTCATGACTCTCAAAAAGTCGCTCGGCTCTAGAGACAAACGTCTTCCGCCTCTCGGAACGACTGATAGAAGTGACCAAAACTTGCCCTGCTCTAGGCTGCTAGGGCCATCCGTGTCGATGCGAGCTTCTCGGACAACTATCACTTCGAATACTGTATAATTCTTTGACAATGTCATATTGGATTTGCTGCACACGACGCATTAAGGTTGCGTTTGGTTCATTGTAATGTAATCGTAATCGTAATGGAATTGAATTTGTAATGTAATTGAGTTTGTAATGTAATGGAATTACAATTACATTACTATGTTTGGTTGAAACATGTAATCAAACCATGTAATGTAATGTTAATTGCATTCATGTGTTTGGTTTACCATGTAATGTAATTGAATTTTTAATTTAATATTTTTTAAAAATACAACATAAAATTTAAAAAGTTGATCCTTACAAAATTTCAAAATTTAAAAGAAAAAAAATTAAAAATAAATAATAAAAAAGGGAAAAAATGGTTTGTTTTCTGCTTAAAAAAAGACCAAAACGAAAATAAAGACAAAAAATAAAAAATGCCAAAAATGACAAACGAACAAAACAGAAGGAAAAAAAATCCAAAATGAAAAAGCGATAAAAAAGAAAAACGACAAAAAAAAATCAAAAATGTGAAAACCATAAAAAGTGACCAATAATGATAAAAAAAATGACTAAAAACAAAAAAAAACAAAAACGAACAAAACTGACAAAAATGAACAAAAACGACAAAAAACGGACAAAAACAACAAAAAAAAGGACAAAAACGACTAAAAACAAACAAAAAACAAAAAAAAAACGAACAAAAACGACAAAAATGAACAAAAAAGGACAAAAACGACAAAAAAAATCGAACAAAAATGACAAAAAACGAGCAAAAATTAAAAAAACGAACAAAAAAAAGACCAAAAAGAACAAAAGGACGAATACGACAAAAAAAAAAAACGAAAAAACTAACAAAAATGACAAAAAAATGAACAAAACGACAAAAAACGGACAAAAACAAAAAAAAAGGACAAAAACGACAAAAAAACAAACAAAAACAACAAAAAACGAACAAAAATGACAAAAACGAACAAAAAAAGGACAAAAACGACAAAAAACCGAACAAAAGTGAAAAAACGAACAAAAATTACAAAAAACAAACAAAAACGACAAAAAACGAACAAAAAATGACAAAAACCAACAAAAAAAATGACAATGTCATATTGGATTTGCTGCACACGACGCAATGTGATTTGACTGATGTTTGTCGCTAGAAGGAAATTCTGGCGGCAGGAGGTACTTCACTGGAAAGACATTCCGACTAAGATACTGCTTTGTTAGGATGCTTTCCGCTTCGTGCAAAGGAACATTCTTGCGAGTTACTTCTGGCGGACGCTTAAATCTTCATGATTTTTTTTGCTTCTACAAATATATAAGTGAAATATCATACCAATATTTTTGCTTCTATTTTAGTAATGGTGTGATCAAAACCAGGAGCATATCTATGTTTTGCAAATAAATAAGAAATATTAACAAACTCTATTAAAGCTAAAGGAGAAGTTGGATATAAACTCTAGATAAAGTAGATGTAGTGTTGTAAAATAATTCTAGAAATTCAAAAATTGAAGGAGCAATTATCCAATTAATCTCACTTAATAGGTAACCGGTACACTAATTTATATTATTATATTGTGTCATAACATTTTTATATTTAATACATGATTTCAATATCAAATATGTAGAATTCCATATGTGGTACATTCTTAACAAAATTTCTAAAAGTCAAATTATATTGTGTGCATAATTTTTTAAACTCTTGTTGCTTTCTTAGTGAAGTGTTCAATTAATAAGACATATTCTAATATTTTCTAAATCTATGTTAACATATTGAAGGCATTCTTATACAACTAAATTAAGAATATGATAACCACATCCTATATGAAAAAATCATCCTTCTAATATAGGTTGAAGTTGATTTTCAAAATATTAGTAGAAGAAGCATTATTACTAACATTCTCAAAAAAAATATTACGAATATTAAAATTCCCATAAAATTTGTAAGATTACTCCACTAGTTGAACTTCCAGTATGGGGACATTCCAATGATCTTAAACAAAAAAATTTCTTTTGTATAAGCCATTTTATATCTAAGTATCATTTCGTTTACTAGTCCATTTATCCGAAGTCCAAAAAAAACTTGCTATTAATATTTCTAAATTTTTGTTTCAGAACTTCATTTTCTTTTCCAAATAATTTAGAAATTTCTACTCAAGTACTAGATTTAGATCGAGTGGGGCCTCAGTGTGTGTTTGTTTGGGGGATTTTTTTACTTTCGTCCCACTTACTAATTAAATTTGTACTTGCATTCTATTTTTTATATTTATTAGACTTACATTTCACTTTTTGTTACGGAAAGCATTCATTTTGTCACGAAAACATTCGTTATCACGAAAAATATTTTTAATGACAAAAAACGTGAGGTGTAAATCTAATAAACATAAAAAATGGAATATACATACAAATTCATATTAATAAGTGGAACAAAAGTCAAGAAATCTCTTTTTTTTTACATTTAAACCTGGTCCGACCTGCTAATAGGATCCGGCCGGTCCAAGCCTGGGCCAGTTTGTGGAAGGTAAACCCAGTCACACATCCTTCGACCTGAGTTCAAGCTTAGACTCGGACTTTGACCAGACTTGGACTGATCCCGCACTGCTTCCGGGCGATTTTCAAGATGTCCGGCTCGGTCAAACCAAATCTCAGGATAATGTCGGCCACACTTATTCCATTTGCCCAATATTTTTAAAAAGATTTCACCATTTCAAAATAAAATGCACAAAATACTGTATGAGAGCATCTCCAACCCTATTGTGAGTTTGAAAAAAATTGTTGCCACATAGGAATGACAACCATTTTTTCCAAAAGTACTTCTCCAATGCAAATGTGAAATCAAGTGTGGAGTTGACATGGCAATGACATGGCAAAGACAATGTGAAGTTGGTTGTCTAGATCTAGACAATGCACTTCACAATGTCTTTATGTCCACATCATCATTTGTGAATAAAAATGTTTATAAAAAGAAGTAGAAGAGTAAAAGTTGTCTTGGAAGTTGTAAAAAATTACTTTGTATTATCTTCTCAATACTTTTGCATTGGAGATGGCTTTTTAAACTCATTGTCATTTGTGAGTGTAATCTTGCCACCTATACAAGACATTGTCTTGTGTCCTATGCCACCTAAGATTCACAACACAAAATTAGACAATAGGGTTGGAGATGCTCTGACATCATATCATATGCTACAAAAAATAAGAAGAAGAAAAAAAAGAGCTAACAACAACAGCAACAGTAGCATATGAATTTGAGCTTGCAACTTTTATTCTATTAAAATAATAGTAATATACAGATATTGAAAAAGAAAAATCAAGTTTCAAACAAATGTTTCAACCAAAAAGAGACCATGTCATATTGTTACTTCCACAATGTACTCAAAACACCTTAACTAGTTTAAGCAAGTCCATTGTTCACATACCCATAATCCATGTATATGATCAAGTCTAAATGCCAAATCAAATAAAATAATACAGAGAACACAGAAACACATACATTTCTCGACACTAATTTTTCACAAATCAGGGGCAATGTGAAACACCTAGATAGTTACTGATAGAACAATATGATCGAGTCTTTCTTCAGATTTCCGCCAATTATCCATGTATAACAGACAGCATAAACAACCAAGAAATAGGGGGAATCCAAAATTAGAATACATGCATATGCCCTTTGAACGAGATCTCCCATCTTTTAGTCTGTCAGAAGAATTTCAATTTTCCCTTGTGCAACAGTGACACTGAAGATTTGGCTTCACACACCGCCTTCTCGGCGCCTGACATCCCAGCACAAGAGTGTGCGGCGCCCAGAGTGATTGCGAAATACAGATAGATGGTACAAAGGAATAATAGGACGACCAGCATCGTCAAGAGAAAACGGTGGCGCTCGAGGAGGGCAGACCAACTACTTCCCAACTCATCGCGATACTTCCTTGACGATGATGCCAGCGAGAATGCGTTCTGTGTTCTCCTGTGAGGTGATGATAGAGAATCTAGACCCATGGTTTGATGGTCCTTTGAACCTGTTACAACTCACCAAAATCCTGCATAAATAGAGAAAAGTCTGCTGAAAAAAAAATAGAGTTGCTTCTGTGACTGCAAAAGCAAGAATGAATATGAATGGCCCAAGAAGCCTGATGAGTAGCAATTGCAAGAACAAAGTAGTGATGCACATTGCATACGCCAACTATCATCAGTTATGTTAGTAATTATCAACAGATAATACTATGACTTATAGTTTTGGTAATGAATGAATACCAAACTTATTTGTGATTACATCTCTACCATTACAATGCTGCTTGGAAACGGCTCAAAAATGAGCCGTCTAAGCCGTATTGTATATCCTCCACTAATTTAATTAAAAAAAATCAAAAAACTTTCTAACTACTGCCTACCGTATATGTATCTTCTCACGTAGTTAATAAAAAAAAATTTCTAAAATCCTGCTAATTATCTGAACATATAACACATCCTAAAATGTATTCAATATTCAAATTATATTTCAACTAGGTACATGGTATTAAACTAAACACATATCCAAAATTCTAAAAACATATATGTAACAAATCATATTTAAAATACTTTAATATAATTTAAATATTCATATTTAATTTTTTAACAATATTATAGTTTTTTTGGTACATGCAATGAATGTGAATGTGACTAGTATATATAAGAGAGGCAAGAACATCCTTATATACCAATAGTTTTGGTAATGCAACATAATCTTGGTACCAAGAGAATTGTCGAGGTGGTACCTGTAAAGTAGAATAATGGGATGCTTCTTTTATTAAAGGGAGAGTTACATATATAGAGGAGGGCTAACCCCTCTCACTATTATATAGCCAATGTGGGACTAAAGCCCAATACTAATACTTGACACATACTAATACTTAACACCCTTCCTTAAGTTGGAGCATAGATGTCAATCATGCCCAGCTTTTTATACAAAAATTGAACCCGAGGACCCAAAAGAAAATTCGTGAAGACTATCTAATCACCGGTCCTCACATGATGAAACTTTATTACCCCATTTTATATTCATCACGGACAAAATGGATGTCCATTTCAATGTACTTTGTCCTTTCATAAAATACATAATTAGTAGCATTGTGTGGATAGCAGATTGGTTATCATACCACAGATATGTTGTTTTAGATCCTGCTTCTTTTTTCAGTTCTTGTAGAGGATACTTAAGATATAACACCTTCGCTGTACCATAGGCAATGGCTCGATATTCTTCTTTTGAACTTGATCGTGCTATTACATTTTGCTTCTTGCTCTTCCATGATACCAAGTTTCCGCCAATAAACAGAGTAGCCAGATGTAGACCGTCTATCTGTCAGACTTGCACCCCAGTCAGCATCGGTAAAGCACTCAATAAGAGTATGTCCATGATACTCCATCAGAATTCTTTTTTCCGGATTCTTGACTAGATAGCACAGAATTCTGAGAACTACCTGCCAGTGTGGAATTCTTGGAGAAGACATAAATCTACTTGTGACACTTACGGCGAAAGACATGTCTGGCCGAGTCATAACTGCCAAGTAGTTGAATTTTTCTACCACTCGACAATACTTATCTGGATTGGTCATCAGGACCCCCTCGTCTAGATGTAACTTTGCCTCTAGATCCATGGAAGAGTTTGCTCCCTTAGCTTGCATCATTCCTACATCATTTAGTATGTCCACATACTTCCTCTGGGACATTACAATGTCCCATTTATCCCGCATCATTTAGTATGTCCAACACATACTTCCTCTATCTGTCAGACTTGTACCCCAGTCAGCATCGGTAAAGAACTCAATAAGTATGTCCATGATACTCCATCCGAATTCTTTTTTTCGGATTCTTGACTAGATAGCACATAATTCTGAGAACTACCTGTCAGTGTGGAATTCTTGGAGAAAACATAAATCTACTTGCAACACTTACGACAAAAAGATGTCTGGCAGAGTCATGACTGCCAAGTAGTTGAATTTTCCTACCACTCGACGATACTTATCTGGATTGGTCATCAGGACCCCCTCATTTGGATGTAACTTTGCCTATGGATTCATGGGAGAGTTTGCTCCCTTAGCTTGCATCATTCCTGCATCATTTAGTATGTTCAATACTTCCTCGGGATATTACAATGTCTCACTTATCCCGTATGACCTCAATGCTCAAGAAGTAGTTCAACGACCCCATATCTTTGGTTTGAATTTTTTTTTCCAGAAACTTCTTTAGGCCTGCAATACTCTGGTTGTCATCTCCTATGATCACAATATCGTCAACATAGACACCAAGTAGTATCCTTCCAGCTGATGTCTGTGGGTAGAATACCGAATAATCCTTCTTTGAATGACACATGCCAAACTAAGTAACAACATGTATAAATCAACCAAACCACATACGAGGCGATTGTTTGAGACCGTAGAGGGACTTCGATAGATGATACACTTTACCCTCCCTTGCAACAAACCAGGTTGCACCACATATACTTCTTCTTCAAGATCCCTATGGAGAAATGCATTCTTGATATCCAGCTGAAGAAATGGCCAGTCATAGCGAATAGCCAAGGCCAAGAGTATGCGCACAGATGTCATCCTTGCAACTGGAGATAATGTCTCAAAATAATCCTCATCATAGGTCTGAGAATATCCTTTAGCCACTAGACGAGCCTTTAGACAATCAAGAGTGTCATCCGGTTTCACCTTGATCACAAACACCCATTTGCACCCGGCTGTCTGCTTACCAGTAGAAAAATCTACCAAGTCCAAGTGTGGTTCTCCCATAGTGCTTTTATCTCCTTTTCCATAGCAGCACGCCAAGCGGGATGTTTGAGACTCTCCACGGCAGTATTGGAAATCTGAATCTCATCAATAGTAGCTACCAAGGACTGAGTATGGCTGGCAAGTCCTTTGTAGTTGTCAACATATAATGGATGATCACGACATGCAGGACAAGATCGAGTTGGCGGAACAGGCAGCAGAGGCGAATCAGTGGAAGAGGAGGATGGCTCTGTGGGCACTATCTGTGATGCTCTTTCGGCTGACATCGATACTGACGGAACTCGTGTTTATGGACCGTTGGACCGGGATACTTGCTCGGTAGGGGAGGGCACCCTTATGGGAGGTTGTGTTGAATAGAAAATAACAAAAAATCCTCGTCTGGATAAATTCATGGAACTGGATCCGAAATTTGTGGAAGGAAAGAAAACTCAGTTTCAACAAAGCTAACGTCCCGAGAGAAAAAATACCTTTTCAAAATAGGGAAGAAACACCCACTTTCTGATCTTTAGGATACCCAAGGAAAACATTGGATCACCTTAGGATCTACTTTAGAAAAAGTCAGTCGGGTATCTCGAACATAGCACAAGCAACCAAAAAATTTGAGAGGAAGAGAAAATGGTTCTCTCCCATGATATAATCGAAAAGGGGGTAGAACTATTGAAAATTGATGATGGCATGCGATTAATAAGATAACAAGCAGTAAACAACGCATCCGACCAAAATCTTTTGGGAATACGTGCTTGAAACATAAGACTACGTGTTGTTTCCAAGAGACGACGATTCCTGCGTTCGATCACACTATTCCGTTGTGCTATGTAAGAACAGAAAGTTTGGTGGATAATGTCATTTCGCTACAGATGAGTACTAAACTCACGAGATAGATACTCACAATCATTGTCATTTCGAAAATATTTAATCGGAACACCAAACTGTGTTGACTAATTGAAAGCAAATTGAACGGGTTCCCCAGTGTATGTAATACGGAGCTAAGTGATAGTCCGGAAGAAAAACGAACATTTTCTCGTCTACAGACATAGTTGTGTATCATACCTGCGTCGCCGGTCATGTGAGCAAACGCACCAGAGTCAATTACTCATTGCTTCGACTTCACCACACATGCCGCTGAGTACCCAGTTGTGGATACAGATGTGGATGCTTCACCACGTCGTTGAGCTTGGAAGTCGAAAAACGGAAAAAGTCTGTGTATGACTCTGCAATCATCTGAACAGATTGAACACCATCATCAGGAACATCAGATGTCACATTGGCATCAGGAGCTTTAGGACATTTCCACTGGAAATGACAAGGCAGACCACAGTGGAAGCACTTGTTTGGTCGTCCTTCATCATAACCGCCATTATCATGTCCCCCATCGCGACTAGTATTTCAGCCACCACGTCATCCACCACAACCACCACGAAATCCTGTACGAACAGCATCAAGAGCAGATCGATCAACAGGAGCATCATCCGGAGTGGTCTCAACGACTTTTGCTGTCCAAAGGACACAATAGTGTGCTTCCATCAGAGATGGAACATCAGATCCAGCAATAATTTAAGAGCGAGCAGAGTATGCATCAGGTCGAAGAGAGACAAGATATGTCATGACATGAAGCTGCTCACGTTGAGCTCTTGCTTCATTTATATCCATCGTTAGACGCAATATGCGGTCGATCTCATCAGTCATAGCCTCAAAGGTCCTGAAGTGGTCCTTGTGAGATTTGTCTCCTTAATTTGCTCAGTATATGCCAACAACCGAGTTGTAGATACGAGACAAATCGTATTTTTATCAGACGCCGTCGCCAGACCTTCTATAATTCCTTCACGGAATCTGTATTCTGAACCATGTCTTCCACTGATGGTTCCATTGAATTCATCAACTGTGTAAACAGTTACTATCATCGGTTCCTATTGCTCAAATATAGGATCATTTATGGCTGGAGGGTTGTCAGTCAGATGTTTCAACAACCGCATTCCTCGGAGCGTTTTCTCGACCTTCTTTCGCCATTTGGTCCGTCCAATCGTCGATCAACAAGTCAAATGGAGGAAATCGTCACGCCAGTGTCCGTTGGTCCCGCCATTGCGTTTCTGACACTAGTATCTGTAGCATTGTTATTCACCTCAGTGCTAGTCATCCTACAATATTCCTGATTCGATTGTCGATTTGTTCTTCCAACTTGATTATCACATCAACTCTGCCAATGCGCTAGAAACGTAGCCAGAACCGGCACACGCATAGGAAGCAGAGATGAATTTGGATCATACAAGTCAGGACAAAGAAATAACCCAGATTACCCTCTGTTAGATCATGATGTGAAGATCAAATAAGAAAAGAAACAATAACTCATGCAAACAAGCACCTTATCTACTCTTTATTAAATCCTGAAATTAATATTGAGAGCCAGAGGTTCCAGGAAACAAACTAAATGTTTACCCTCTAAGAATCCCAAGTCAATTATTGAGAGGTAGAGGTTCCAGCAAACAAACAAAAGTTTACCCTCTGAGAATCCCAACATTTTTTTAGATTAAGGTTTTGAGGGAGTGAGCAGTGGCTGAATAGAAAGAGCTAGGGTTAGGGTTTCTATTTGTAGCCATAGAGATGAAAGGAGGGAGCGGCCGGGAGGGGGGGGGGGGGGGGGCGGTGCGGCCTTAGGGGGAAGCGGGGATCCGGGGGGGCTGGGGGGTGCAGAGCGGCCGCGGGGAGGGGGCGGGTTGCCGAGGGGGTTAGGGTTTTCTTTCTTTCATTGTGGAGAGAGAGAGAGAGAGGGAAACGGGTTATCGCTTTGATATGCTCTTTTATTAAAAGAGGAGTTACATATATATAGGAGAGGCTCTAACCCCTCTTACTATTATTCTAGCCAATGTGGGACTAAAGCCCAATACTAATACTTAACACATACTAATACTTAACAATATCTATGATTAAACAATGTCAATGTTAGAGAAACACATTGCCGCCAATTGGTTTTGCAATAAACACGAAAAGCTTTATAGGGATGACATAAATCTTAGTTGTAAAAGGTTTTCAAATGAATAGTTATGCCCTTCGAATGAATAGTTACACCCATACAAGATAGCATGGTGGCACATCAAGTTTGTCATCAGTAATTTCAAACCTAATTAGTTCAAGATTGCTCCAATCCTTCAGGGAGGTGATTATCCCATATTTAGGAATAATAATTGAGCTCTGTAATCTTTCAAACGTATCCTTTCACCTCTTCTAACTAGAGATAAAAAAATCATTTGCTTTGCAATAATATTATTATATTAGATGTGCCAAAGCATCAAGGATGCTTTATATTTATAACATGGTCAATAGCTAAAACAAGCAGAAGGTGAACAATTCACTGGACGAACCCATATTCATGGATGTCACATCCCATACAATATTTTACTAATCGTTTTCTTGCCATGATAATCATCAAAAATAATAGTCCACAGGAAGTAAGGATCTATGTGATCAAAATTCACTAGGTAACAGATAGTTTTAGTGCACAACAATTCAAAAAGAAAACTAACAGAAAACTAATCTTTCATGAATGTGATATCACACATTAATAAGGAATAGTCTACTCTCTTCTTTCTTTTTTTCACATAGAAATATATTGACGGTACCGCATATATGAGAGCACAACTTACAAAGAAGCAGCCCAATAAAAATAGCAGTCAGTAAAGCCGAAACACACGATAGTGTGACTGTAAAGAGAGAAAAATATATATAAAGAACAATAGTCGGGAATCATTTCTAAGTTACAAGAATAATCAGGTAAATATATTAATAACACCCTTCAAGATAATTTTTAATTTGAAGCCAAATTCAATGGCCGAACATGCCGCCAAGGCTTGAACCATCATTTTATATACACTAGTTCTATAATCTGAATGAAATTCTTCCTCCAGATCCTTCCGGTACTATGTGAAATAAATTGTGCAAAGCTTGCATTTCTTCCAGTTGGTGGTTTATGATAGACATTGCGACTCGTGTACAGGCGAGGGACAGATTGTACTATTACAATGCGAAGGATGTTTTACATTAGCTAGAGAAAGCCAAAATTACCTTACAGCCAATGCCTAGAGCATGACAAATTAGGGACTCTGGAGAGGAATCTGGAAGACTCAATTCTCTTAGAAATCTTTTTTGATAATTCGAAATCTGAAACAGGCTCTCTATTATTCTTCCAATTGTGAGGTGATTGATATTTATGCCAGATTACTTCCATTTACATATGTATGGTCAAGTAACTTCCTTTCTGACTACTCCTTGAATATAACTCTGAATCAGACACATGCTTGACTATCCTTCACAGTTTGCTATTCCTAAGGGAACTAACCCGTGGAGTCCAAAGACCTGATAATCCAATCTCTTTCTATCTCATACACCAATACATTTCGTCCAAAAGAGTGCCACTCTAAAAACTATATATATCATATATCTCAAACACAAAATCTTGAAAAATAATTTGTGCGTTCCTCCTCTATCTTTTGACCACTCCAAATTTAGACAATCAAATGATTAGTTCAGAGGCTCTTTTTCATCACTCTACATCAAGGTTCAAAGTATCGAGTATCAGAATCTAGTTTGAACCATTCTTGTGACTATCAGTGGTTTCGGCAGTTCCAAATCACAGCTTTGAAACAAGCCAAGAAATATTTTTTAAATATTAAAAAACTAGAAGAAGAAAAATATTTGTTACATTTAGGCATACTTTATGTTTTTTTTTGTTTTTTACTGTTAGCTTTGAATGAGTAGTATTCAGTCAAGAATCCATGTGTGTGTGTGTTGGGGGGGGGGGGGGGGGGGGGGGGGTGTTGTGGAGCGAAAATACATTGACTTTGTCCAGGGGGAGTGAAAATACATTAACTTATAATTTAGAGGAGGTGTTATGAAGAATTTGAAAAAGAATAATACAAATAACAAGATTTGAACTCAAAACCTCTTGGATATTAAGCTCCCTACTTAACCAATTGAGCCAACAAACTGTTATGTACCTAAAAATAATGAACTATAATATAGAAGATCAAATTTATGTACAGTAAACCAAAAACTCAGGGGGATTGGCAGCTCTCCCTCGGCCAAGGATGGGTTTGCCCCTGATATTCAACATTGTCAATCGTTCACCCATAATAGATATTGTTATTCGCATGTTTTAGACAAAATAACACCCGCAGTGAATAGTTTTGAATGATGAAATTACAATGGAAGAATGCTTTGAATTTGCAGATGACAACGACCCTCTTGGCCACAAACTCATCTGTAACACACCCAAGAATTCCCCTCCCTATAATGGGTCCCCACAAAGCAAGCCTTGATACAACTCCTCTTTCCCCTTGAGCAATCTAATCCCAAACAAGACATCCCCTAAGATCGAACCCGTTGGTTGTGCTCCCCCTGCATATTGATCCATGTCAGATCATGTGTCCCCCTATCCCTTGCCCTATTACTCCCTTTTAGAATAACCGTGCAAGTGTTTTATGCTAGCACCTGAGCCACCTCTACATCCTGCAGATGATGTTGGCGGTGATCCAAGCGTTCTAGATGAATTTATTGTTCCTTATCTTTATTAAAATTAAGAAGGCATTCCTCATAGTTGACCTTCTTGTTACTTCTCCTGAGGTGTTATCGTATGTAGTTGGAGCTTCCTTTTCTCTAAGTTCTTTGTCTCAAGTCCCTCCTTCCTCCATGATGTCGACGTAGTTGGAGCTTCCTTTTCTCTAAGTTCTTTGTCTCAAGTCCCTCCTTCCTCCTATGATGTCCACTGTAGTAGCTTCCCTCTCAAGTATGCTTTAGATCGGCTATTTGATGGGATTCCCAAGGATCGTAGCATACGGTCTCCATCTTGCATTTGACTGTTCAATACTTCTTTGTTTACTAATGATTGTGACCACAGTTACATGGATCACGGTTTGCTTAGATACACTGAGCAGGTATGGGTAGCTACTTTTTCTAGTAAGTAGTACGATATATGTAGGCTTCATCTTTGGTTCGACTAAGAGTGGTTTGTTTGTATTTTGTATATGCATTTGTTTCTACTAGGAGAGAATTCATACCAAATCCTACAACAATCTAGTCTTGCATGCTTAATTTTGACAATTTATTGATTTTGTTGCCTTTTACAATACATTGGGATGATATCTTTGTTTAACTTAATCTTGTATAATCCGAATCTTTCAGGTCAGCACTTTTGGCTATACAAACCGGAAACCCACCAAATTTGGGGTCGCTAGAGCCAGAAAATGGTTCCAATGGGATAGGAGGATCCCGAGTCAGTGTTCTAAATTTCGACTTAGGCGGCCGCCGGCCGCACCGAAACCCCCCAGGCAGCGGTCCTAGGCGGGTTTCGGCCCTAGGCGGGTCTAGGCGGCCCTATGCAGCGCCTAGGCGGGGTACTTTGGCCAAAATTTTTTGAAATTTTAAAAAAAAAATTCAAAAAATATCATAATTGAAAAAAAAAAATTACTTACCTGCTACCGTCAACCGCCGCCGCCGTCGCCGGCCTACTGCTGGCTGAGAGGAGGGGGGAGGGGAGGCCGTAGCCGCAGCCGCTGTAGTGCCCCGTCCCTACATCGTGCCCCGTTTTTGTCCACGGGGTGCACGAGAAAGGAACACTGTCGCTATCGATTCGGTCGGGACCGATAGGTCGGAATCGGCCGAGTCGATCGAACGGGAACGGTTGAATTAAGATCCATTCCACGTTATGAAATGGCTTCTTCGGAACCAAGTCCCATATTCAGCGGATTGCGCCTCAAGGATTGGCTCTGCGGCTGAGTCAGGAGAGATCTCCCGTTGCTCTGGTTTTCATGCCGCACTTGATTTGGCTTTGACTTTAGTTTTCGTGAATGCGTTTTTCGTGAATGTTTCCGATGGGTTTTCGTGACTTGCGTTTTCGAGCTTCGCATTCATATTGAAATTTCTTGAATTACACAGTGTTCTAATCAGTTACTTATGCGATTGCAGGTGATCGCGTAGGCGACGTCAGCGCAGCCAACCAGTCGCTCACTTGAAGCAAGTCTAAGGCGAGTAGCTGACCTCCTTCGCCTCGTCCCTTTATTTCAAAATCAATATGAAGTTAAACGAATGCTTGTCATAATAGTGTAGAATCAAAGAAATCGTGGCACGATTCCTCACGAAACACTTGCTATCAAACTGCCGGTATTGAAAATGGAAAACGTGCTTCCTTATGCAATTTCACTTTGCCTATACAAAACAATGAATGAATCGATTAACGTTTATCGCAACGATATGGCTAAGTGAGTAAATCGACTAAGTTCAAAAGAAAGGCTACGTTTCGCACATAAAAGAGAAAGGATAAGGTTCTAGAAAAGAGAGCATATTTCAAGACTCTGCAAAACGGTCATTGGACAACTTGTCGACAAGGTGTAGTTTCCTCGAACGGTTGCCTAGGCCAAGGGACCGATTCGGCCCGGAAGGAACGAGTATAGCAAGCGCCAGCCTTACATCGGCGTGGGTTATTCGGAAACTTTCGCACAGGGCTCGCTACCCGCCACGAAAGGGTCGCCGTCTAACCCGACTATAGTCCGTGATGGCTTGACATTGCCAGTAACCTTCACACCCTTTCACTGCTTAACAAATGCACGTGATACGGGATGAATATGATAGCTGCTTAATGTTATACAATTTCATATGCTTGCCTTAAAACATGTTAACATGCAAATCGATCAGGATGGTTTGAAAGATCAAAGAAATAGCTAGCTAACATGTTTATAAAACTACTGGAATCAAATGCAGAGCTTGGATTTTAATTAGCCATTCGCCAGTACATGTGATCGTACTGATCCTCGCTCTTTGCAGGTCCCGCGAATCAGGAAGGACGCGCCAACTAGCTCGACGACGTCCGTAATTTTGAAGCTTCGGCCGCGCGTCGAAGACTTGTCCCGCAACTCCACTTTTGAAGACTCTCAACTGTCCAAGGAAGATGGCTCAGCGTCCCTCCATTCCAGGTCACTGGAGTACTCTGTTGTGTATTGATGGATGTGTGCAATGTATGGAACGACTATCTCATCGGCACTCTTTTGTAATTGAGTCATGTTGTAGCCCACGCGGCATGAGTCCTGTACTGGAGTCTGTAAATGATGTCCATTATCAATAAAGATCAAAGTTTTCTTTACTTAATGTGTGATTCAATTTGTCTGCTTACTCTCTTAGATCTCGTGTCTCGGATTACCTTATGACTATGTCTTGTGCGATCGCAAACTAGGTTCGCACGGCATCACGCCCGGGGGACGACTATCGATTCGACGGAATCGGAAAGTAACAGCCGCCGTCGTCACCGCCGCTGGCCACCAGGTGCTGCTGCTGCTGGCTGAGGGGAGGAGGAGTGGAGAGGGGAGGGGAGGAGAGGGGAGGAGTGGAGAGGAGAGGAGAGGAGAGGAGAGGAGAGGAGAGGAGCTGTTGTTGCAGACTCTCTCTCCTCTCCTTCCCCTTTTATTCTTTTTGTAAATAAAAAAACTGAAAAAAAATTGATATCCAGCAATTCGAACCGTGAACCATACATATGAAAACCTAGGAATAGCTACGCTGGCCATAAGAGCTCACAAGCTTTGTTGTTTATATGTCACATATATGCTATGTATACATATACGAATGAGCAAAAAAAAAAAATCGGTGCCTAGGCGCCCTAGGCGCTAGTTTGGCCCTCGGCCCACCGATTCCGCCTAGCAAAATCTATAACATATTTCCGGTAACTATGATTGTGACGACGACTTATGGTTATTCCCTCCATGGGTCACATGGAATTTGCTGCTATATGCTTCAACACTGGTTTTTTAGTAGCTCGGATCAATATTAGCATTTGGACCTCCATGCTGTATATATTCCTTCAGAAATAGTGGCACTTGGATCCTCTTCGGTGGATACTATAGTTTGATGAATGGAAGTGTCACTGTTCGTGGATTGTTAGGTAGTATTGTTCTTATCTAGGCCAAGCCAGGGGTCTGAACTCTTGGGCCAAATAACACCTATGCAGTTGGCCTCTTCCTATTCTTCGTCCATATTCTTAAATGGAATAAGTTCCAACTCCTCTTCCTCGCCCATGTGGAGCCACGAGGTATCGTCTTACTCACACTATCATAAGCGACCCTGACGGCGAGTCCCACGAGTATACAGTTTCTTCCAGATGCAGATCACCTTTCTCCAACGAGAACGGCATATTTACCTACTCTCTTTTTCCCCAAAAGTAAGGGTGCTTTCATCTCTCCAATCTCGACTCCAGTAAGGGAAGAGCCGACATGTTTCTCCAACCTAGATCCGACACCATGGCCACGTAATGTCTTTATACTATTGGAAGGGGGTTCAGGGCTCACCATTGCCACGTGGTGAGCCAGTCCCACATAATAATTTCTCCGAACCAGCCCTCTACATTTCAAAATGCAAGAGCGGTGCTGCCAACGAATCAAGCCCACTCGGCACTACCACCTACCAATAGACAATTGTATAGCAATGTCCATCTTCGGCATGACAACCAGAGGTTTCAGTGTCGGAGACGCCTAAACCGATACTATATATATATATATATATATATATATATATATATATATATATATATATAGAGAGAGAGAGAGAGAGTGTCTAAGAATGGCTTGCGCGCGTGAGAAACCTCCCGAGCCCTACACGCGCTCTCATGTGCCCCCCTACGTGCGCGCCCTGTCACGCCCCGCTCCCGTAGGAGCGATCGTCCTCGCTAAGGCGTGATGCCGCACGAGCCTAGATTGCGCTCGTGCAAGGCGGATTCCATAACGGCTGATTACAGCGGCTGCGACGGGGTCGTCGCACAGAAGTCCCGAGCAGAGACATTGAACACGCAGCGAAAATTTAGAACAAACACAAGTTATTCAAAGAAGCTCTTTTATTGATATTGAAACAACGGTTACATTGGGGGCACAAGGCCAAGATTACAATCACTCAAATCCACTCGTCTCACATTACAAATCGCTCAGCTCTCTCTCATCTCTCGATACATGTTTGTCGATCCAGCGGAAGCTTCGGAAGGCGATGTCCATACATTATGTCCCGTATAAGTCTTCGAATCCATGCGGCCGCACGCTTCGAATCGCCAAGGAACTCCGTGCCTCGACGCATCCAAGCGAGCTCCGCGCCACGAGCTTCTACCTGTGCCTGCACATGGAAACTGTGTGGGTGTCAGTACCACTGTACTGGTGGAGTGAGCTCCTCGCCCACCCATACAAAACCGACACGTTTATTTTACTTTGTGCAATACAAGCCCCTTTTACGATTGTCTTTCTATTCTTGCCTTAGGATCGATTTTAGGACCGACGCTCGGCCTATTTAGTGTCTTTAGACCATCTCCGTGCCTTGCACTAATAACGTACCCATACTTTGCCTCTAGACCTTTCTCGTGCTTGCATTGTCAACGTACCGACTCATACTTGTCTTTCGTACCATACTCTTGGACGTAACGACTAGATCGTGTCAAATACTTGCCCGTGCCTCAAACTTCGAGGCCGTGCCTCGCAGCGTAACCTGACTTATCCAAACTCGCCTTACGGCCCTTCTCGACTTAACGCGCAACGACTAACCAAACTTGTGGAACCGGTGTTGAGAACTCAAGTACGACGCCATATCTCGTGCCGAAGCACGTGTCTTTACGTATAGCCGAATCGTAGGCTTTATAATACTTTGGGTGCAACCGAGCACATATTTCACAATTCAACGCATACCGTGCTTACATTTCCTTTGTTACGACCGACACCGTGCATGCGGATTCGCCGCTTAGCACGCCAATTATCTATATGAAAGGCCACTGGCATGACAAGCCATCGCGGACATAGCTCGGGTAGGCGGCGGGTCCTTCGATGCAAGGTAGCTAGCCCCATGGAAAGCCTCCGACTACCCACGCAATAAAAGCATGCGTTGCTATAACGTCTACCTCCTAGGACGACTGGGCCCGGTGCCCCGGCGTATAACCAGTCTAGGCAGAAATCCTTGTCGACAAGGTGTCCAATGACCACGCACCTACGAGATATCTAGACTCACGTAAATGCATGGCCTACTTGTTGGTACGACCGGAACTATACTTAGCAACTCGTGCTTGAATCACACTTGGCATAACGTGCCTCGGGACCGCGAGACTCCCAACCGAGGGACCGCCTCGAACTTCTTAACGTGGATAGGAACGCGAGACTCCCAACCGAGGGACCGCCTCGAATACTCAACGTGGATAGGAACGCGAGACTCCCAACCGAGGGACCGCCTCGAATACTTAACGTGGATAGGAACGCGAGACTCCCAACCGAGGGACCGCCTCGAATACTTAACGTGGATAGGAACGCGAGACTCCCAACCGAGGGACCGCCTCGAACTTCTTTGAACTCGAGGGAACGACTACTACGTAGCCTTCCAACTTAACTTGAACGAAACGTGTTCCTTAAGTGCCAGGGACCGTGGCTAACTTTACATCGTGCCAACCGTGGCTCGTGCCTTTAACTGACTTCTGTCCTACGCAACGCTATCACCCAAGTCATACGTTATATGACGGCCCTTGAGATCGTAGGACTATTTGCCTTGACAACTGCAGAAAGAACGGGACGGCACTTGGAATGACTTAGGTCGATCGGCATAACTTTGCCTAACTTACTCAAGCCTACAACTTAACCCGAGGGACGAGCCAAGGCTATGCCAAGCCTTGCGCAGTGGAAACGTGCATGCTTTATCGAGCATTAATGCGGGCGACGCCTATGACTTAGGCAAGTTTATAGTTTGTGTCGAATACCAACTTCCCTTCTCCCAAGCCACGGGACGAAGGACCGAGTGTCATTTAAAAGCACGCTGATCCGACTTCTATTGAGACCGTGGGACCATTTTCCATGTTCTAAGACATTCCGACGGGTCGGGATTATTTCCTTAGCTATGTGCGTTCGTAGCTTTTATATTAGCCTACTTGTGCAAGTTGAAAACACACGATTTTTTAAGTGAAGGCTGAGATGAGACAAGTTCACCGAAACTACCCCACCTGAGATGTCTTCGAGTCGCTGTTGTAAGGCGAAGTCCAAACGCCGTCAGCGTTTCAATTCCTCCGATTGACTTTGCGGGACGGGGCACTACATCATACACCACTCAGAACAAGTCTCGTCCTCGAGACTTTCCTGAATTCAAACCATCCTACCATTTCTATGGCCAAGACTTAATCGTACACTCTCCGCCTACACGTTTCTTCGATTCCGAGCCATGCTCGCGCTTATCGCTAACTTAGTCGTAAGGCACACCAACCGATTAATCGACATTCAAACTCGTCTCGATTCAATGATCGCATTACTATAAACATTTCTACGAAACTCCCGATCTCAAAATCCTCGACACTTTCTCGTTCCTCAAGTCTCACTTGATTCAACGTATCACTTAGTTGGATCGTGCACATATTCTAGGCGTCCCCAAAATACATGCATTTTAGCCAAGCCTCGTGATAGAGAATCCGCCATCACCACTCGAGTCGGATCGTGCACATATTCGGGCGTCCCTGATATACGTGCATGTCAACCGAGACTCGCAAGTGGTGCCTCCGTAACTCTTATCGCTTTGCACCGGGACGTCTGCCTAACCGCTAGGCTAAGTCTTTTTGTCAGCACTGGAATCATAGTTCCCAAACAACGATATCAACACTGACCCCATCCTAAGGTCAAACCAAATCGATGGTATGGGTTTTCTACCCAAGCTCGCATCACTCCGATTTCTAACATCGAACATCGATTCCCTACGCACATCCCAATATTCGTAGCACGGGGTCCGAGTCGTTCGGTAAGCCATCCTACGATAACTCACGTTTTATCCAATTCCACACCGTATCAATATCGTTCGTTCATCAATCCGTCTCGTATCGTCTATCTCTTCGAACACGTTCGACATTAGTTCGCCTATCATTCTCTCAAATCAAGCACGCTATGACACAATTCATCTCTAAACCGTAGTTCACATTTCACGTTTCCGAAATCATCTATTCCAATTCACGTAATCGATCACAAGATCGTCTGACTTAACAATATGTTGCGCTCCGATCTCACGCGAGTCCGATCATCCACGGTGGGCACGAATCACCATGCACGCTCCCGCGGAATAATCATTCTCATCGGGGCGTAACTCTTGTTTCGTGTCTAGACTCGTTCATTCTCGATGCACGGATTGGACCTACTCAATCCTCAAGTTTTACTCAATCGTCAATCACAAGTCCTTTAAATTCTCGAATTTGCCTTGCATCAAACCGACAAGTCGAGACAATCAAAGTTGCCGCATTCTGATTTTCCGAGTTCGATCATTCCCGCGACATGAATCACCATGTCAGCGCTCACGCGGAACGATCGCCCTAAATCCGATGCGACGCATGTGCGAGGCTAGAGCTGCGCTCGCACAAGACAAGACCGTCGACGCTGTGGTTATCCGCGTAACCATCAAGACACGATTACTTTCATCCAACATTTGTCCCAAATCAAAATCTTAAGTATTGCATCCATCGGAACGATAACTCTTGTACGATCGTCATTCACCGTGTCAGAGTACCCCCGAGTTATCGCATATCGATCTTTGATACGCCTCAATACCATCGACGATATGCGTAACCTGACGATCTTCCTTTGCAACGAATTTCGAGTCGTACGAATGATGCTATCGTCCGACTGGATAATCTCCTCGAATTGTTCACAATATCAATTTCTTCAACCCAAATTCACGTATCGTTTATCCGTCTATCTTAAGTCATCGACCAACGTATTTCCTCAATTCGCATCATTCCTTGCTAACTCAAACCATCGAGCACATCGATTTCAATCCTCAGAGTCGTTTGCGTAACTTCTAAGTCAAACCTTTCGTGCACGCTATCTTCCCGTCGTGCTAACTTTTCGTATACTATCTGTATCCAATCAAGTCATCCATTTATTCTATCGTTTAGAATTTCCATTCAACCATTTCGTAACTCGCACTATCGTTTACAAATCGTCCGAACGGTATCTCGTTTGCGACTCTCGAATCATGACCAACTAAGCGCTACTCGTTCCAAGGCTTTGCGATATCATCGCTTGTCAACGCACTCGTACTATCCGTAATCCTCTGGTTCCGCTCGAATAATTCTATAACGTCCATACACCACTCGGGTTCGAGCCATCCGATCTAGTCCTCAATCACGTTCGTATCGACGCACTAAGTCGTTTGCACAATCCTCAAAATCCCAATCAATCTTCCGTGTACGCCTAAGCGCTAGCTCGATAGCGTCTCTAGTGATAGACGCTCTTAGTATAGCTTCGTTCCTGACCGAGCGATACTTGATATTTCTCGTGACTCGTTTGCACCAAAAGGTCGAGGTGCGCGACACGCGGCGTAACTTAGCCAAAAGACCATGTGCATAACCATCCGTATGGACTATACTCCGAGTTTTCACGCTCATTTGCTAATGTCGACGTAGGACTCGTTAGGCACGCACTCGACTTGCTAACATTAGCACGCATTTTCTATCAATTCAAGGTCGGCACCGTTCAGCCCAAAGGCCTACCAACGTATCCGGCGATGGCCTACCGATGCGTTCGATTGAACGCTTGTACGAGCTTTCGAAAATATTACTTATTGTATGGACATGCCGAGGGACGTTTGAGAGAGAGCGCACCAACGATATCACGTTGCGGAAGCACAATTCAGAGTTTGCGGAACAACGGAGTTAGAAAATTCAATCGGTAGTCCAAGGACGTAAAGCTGTGCTCTGATACCATTATGTCACGCCCCGCTCCCGTAGGAGCGATCGTCCTCGCTAAGGCGTGATGCCGCACGAGCCTAGATTGCGCTCGTGCAAGACGGGTTCCATAACGGCCGATTACAGCGACTGCGACGGGGTCGTCGCACAGAAGTCCCGAGCAGAGACATTGAACACGCAGCGGAAATTTAGAACAAACACACGTTATTCAAAGAAGCTCTTTTATTGATATTGAAACAACGGTTACATTGGGGACACAAGGCCAAGATTACAATCACTCAAATCCACTCGTCTCACATTACAAATCGCTCAGCTCTCTCTCATCTCTCGATACATGTTTGTCGATCCAGCGGAAGCTTCGGAAGGCGATGTCCATACATTATGTCTCGTATAAGTCTTCGAATCCATGCGGCCGCACGCTTCGAATCGCCAAGGAACTCCGTGCCTCGACGCATCCAAGCGAGCTCCGCGCCACGAGCTTCTACCTGTGCCTGCACATGGAAACTGTGTGGGTGTCAGTACCACTGTACTGGTGGAGTGAGCTCCTCGTCCACTCATACAAAACCGACACGTTTATTTTACTTTGTGCAATACAAGCCCCTTTTACGATTGTCTTTCTATTCTTGCCTTAGGATCGATTTTAGGACCGACGCTCGGCCTATTTAGTGTCTTTAGACCATCTCCGTGCCTTGCACTAATAACGTACCCATACTTTGCCTCTAGACCTTTCTCGTGCTTGCATTGTCAACGTACCGACTCATACTTGTCTTTCGTACCATACTCTTGGACGTAACGACTAGGTCGTGTCAAATACTTGCCCGTGCCTCAAACTTCGAGGCCGTGCCTCGCAGCGTAACCTGACTTATCCAAACTCGCCTTACGGCCCTTCTCGACTTAACGCGCAACGACTAACCAAACTTGTGGAACCGGTGTTGAGAACTCAAGTACGACGCCATATCTCGTGCCGAAGCACGTGTCTTTACGTATAGCCGAATCGTAGGCTTTATAATACTTTGGGTGCAACCGAGCACACATTTCACAATTCAACGCATACCGTGCTTACATTTCCTTTGTTACGACCGACACCGTGCATGCGGATTCGCCGCTTAGCACGCCAATTATCTATATGAAAGGCCACTGGCATGACAAGCCATCGCGGACATAGCTCGGGTAGGCGGCGGGTCCTTCGATGCAAGGTAGTTAACCCCATGGAAAGCCCCCGACTACCCACGCAATAAAAGCATGCGTTGCTATAACGTCTACCTCCTAGGACGACTGGGCCCGGTGCCCCGGCGTATAACCAGTCTAGGCAGAAATCCTTGTCGACAAGGTGTCCAATGACCACGCACCTACGAGATATCTAGACTCACGTAAATGCATGGCCTACTTGTTGGTACGACCGGAACTATACTTAGCAACTCGTGCTTGAATCACACTTGGCATAACGTGCCTCGAGACCGCGAGACTCCCAACCGAGGGACCGCCTCGAACTTCTTAACGTGGATAGGAACGCGAGACTCCCAACCGAGGGACCGCCTCGAATACTCAACGTGGATAGGAACGCGAGACTCCCAACCGAGGGACCGCCTCGAATACTTAACGTGGATAGGAACGCGAGACTCCCAACCGAGGGACCGCCTCGAACTTCTTTGAACTCGAGGGAACGACTACTACGTAGCCTTCCAACTTAACTTGAACGAAACGTGTTCCTTAAGTGCCAGGGACCGTGGCTAACTTTACATCGTGCCAACCGTGGCTCGTGCCTTTAACTGACTTCTGTCCTACGCAACGCTATCACCCAAGTCATACGTTATATGACGGCCCTTGAGAACGTAGGACTATTTGCCTTGACAACCGCAGAAAGAACGGGACGGCACTTGGAATGACTTAGGTCGATCGGCATAACTTTGCCTAACTTACTCAAGCCTACAACTTAACCCGAGGGACGAGCCAAGGCTATGCCAAGCCTTGCGCAGTAGAAACGTGCATGCTTTATCGAGCATTAATGCGGGCGACGCCTATGACTTAGGCAAGTTTATAGTTTGTGTCGAATACCAACTTCCCTTCTCCCAAGCCACGGGACGAAGGACCGAGTGTCATTTAAAAGCACGCTGATCCGACTTCTATTGAGACCGTGGGACCATTTTTCATGTTCTAAGACATTCCGACGGGTTTGGATTATTCCCTTAGCTATGTGCGTTCGTAGCTTTTATATTAGCCTACTTGTGCAAGTTGAAAACACACGATTTATTAAGTGAAGGCTGAGATGAGGCAAGTTCACCGAAACTACCCCACCTGAGATGTCTTCGAGTCGCTGTTGTAAGGCGAAGTCCAAACGCCGTCAGCATTTCAATTCCTCCGATTGACTTTGCGGGACGGGGCACTACACGCCCCCCCTCCTCTTCTGCTCTCCCTTCCCCCTCCCCCACCCCCTCCCCCGTCCTCCTCCTCCTCACCTAACCGCGGTCGACACTCTTCCCCCCTTCCCTCTCTCCCCCCCTAGGCTGCTGTCGGATCCATCTCGGAAGAGGGATGGACCACTGTTGGGTTCCGACGGAGATGAAAACTCCAGACCGGAGCTAGAAATACGTCTTATCTCCCCCGAGCAGCAACGAAAGGGGGCACTGGTCCTAGGAGGCAGTATCCCCTACCCCCACGGCATGGCCGATTCCCTACTGTGTCTTCTCCTCCATCGGATAATACTGCACCTAGGGTGTTCAACATATAGTCTACTCCTCCTTTGGGTAACTTTGCAACTAGGGTGTTCGACAAATTACCACATAAGCCAGCCACCTCGTTCCGGCCTTTGAGTACCGCTCCCTCCTCGTGTGCAGATAGGTATAGGTCGGGAATGGACAGGGAAGCCATTGAGATGCGCTTTGTCCAACCGAAGATCGTTCACGGAAGGAAGGTGATAGCGATTGTAAAGGAGGATATCGCGGAGACGAAAAAGTATTGGAAGAATAACATAATTCTCTATGTCATAGGAGCTAGGCCGTACTTCGGTCAACGTAAAAGATTTGCGCTATGGATGTGGAGAGCGAAAGAAAATATGGAGATTTTCTCCAGGGCAAATGGGTTCTACTTTATCAAATTAAGTCTGACGGAGGACCTAGAGCGGGTTATCTAGAACGGACTGTAAACATTTAACGGTAGGTTGGTAGTTATGAGACGTTGGGACCCCTCCTCCAACTTTGAGAGAGATCAAATGGCTACTATGTCGATCTGGATTAGACTCACGTGGCTATCACCCCAACTGTGAAGCACTCCAGCTATTATGAAAATGGCTAGTGATGTAGAGAAGTCGTTACGCACTGATAGCGCTACTGTTAAGAGGGAAATGTTGACCTTTGCGAGGGTCTTCACTGAAACTAATGCAGCAGATTCGTTGCCGAACAAATTGGGGATTGAACTACCGACATGTGATGTCATCTTTAATAAAGTTGAATATGAATGGATTCCACCCTGTTGTCGAACATGTTGTAGCTTTGGGCACATTATGTCTTAGTGGCCGGACGCGGGAGTTTATAACAATGCCCACTAACCAGACCCTAGGTGTTCCCAGGAGGATTTGAGTCCCAGCGGGGTGGCTAGTGCCATCTTGGAAGTCGCGAGCACTAACGGGAAGGAGGGTGCATCTTCTATGGAGGCCAACATGGAAACTGATGAGCGGCAGATCCAGAGGGTTCCTCAACCTACGGTGTTGGAGAAGAGGAATGAAGCAGGGATCGACAAGGAGGCGGAAGAGAGGAGTGGGGAGGGAGCGAGGAGACCGGGGGCAGTCGTATTGTACGAACTAGGAACCCGACGGACGGAAGAGAGAGAGAGGGTTTGCATGATTTGGTAGATTCTAGCATGGTTATCTTCCGGGGCCAAGACAGTTGGACAGGAGGGGGAACATGTCATGAGTTAGGAGGAGACTAGAAAGTGGAGATATTCTTTGCTTTGTTCCGCCGGGTGAATATGCTAACCTAGGTACTCTGGTAGTGAGTGACATGTCGAAAGCATGGTCTCTTCAAGAACCTTTGGTTGTCCCTAGTCTTGTCTGGCAGGCTAAACTATAATCCAAGTTGGGGGGTGGCAAAAGTCCGAAGAGTCGTCAGGATGGACTCTCTACCCCCTTCGGGAGAGTTCGTGTGCCAACAAGGGCATCAACCATCATTGGTTATAACTATCTTCACCTGGAATGTAAGGGGTGCAAATTCGATAGGTAGGTGGAGGAATATTATGGATTATACGAAGAAATCCAAGTGCTCTATTATCAACATTTTAGAGTCAAAAATTATATCTGCCTCCAACATCAACAGGAGAACCCTAGTACTAGGCCTCCGTTCACAATTTGGATTGCGGAGATATGGCCCGTATATGGATCATGCGGGACAGCAAGATTTGGCAAAGGGGCTTGTTCAACGCTCGGACCAAATGATCACCATAAAATTCATCGATAGAGTGGGGCTTAAAATTGTCGTTGGAGCGGTTTACGGACATAATAATCGTATGAAGATGCTAAAACTGTAGAGGGATATCACGGGCACCAGCACCATGTATGCTAATGAAAAGGGGCGCGGCCGGTCCAGGGAGCTATCCTAGCTGAATTCCAACGATATCACTTATCCTATGGGCTCATTTGCATGGCTAAGACTGGTTATATCTAGACTTGGAACAATCGGGTTATTCACAATCGTATCCTCGTACAATTGGACCGGGCTTTGTGCAATGGAAGATGGATCGATATTTTCCAACCTAGCCGAGTTGAATACTTGCCTCCGGTCACCTATGACCGCTCTCCTATTATGATCAGATTGGCGGCCCAGCCGATCACCAAAGAGAGTCCTTTTAGATTCAACAATGTTTGGGTTCATGTGGAAGGCTATAGGGAAGTGCTCCTCCTTGGCTGGAGCACGACAGTGCAAGGAACTACCCAGTACAGGTTTGCTTCTAAGTCCATCAAATTTTGTCTCAAGGATTGGAACTTAGTGAGACCTCTGCCTCTCCAGGACCTTAAGGCCAAACTTGCTGACACTCAATAGAGTTCAGTCAGACCCGCTCAACCCGGCTCTCACGAGGAGGAAGTCGCACTTCAAGACCTGTTGTGTAGGGAGAGATTCTTGGACGAGGTTAAAGCTAGACAACGGACGAAATGCAACTAGCTTAGAGATGGAGATAGGTGCTCTTAAGTTCTTTCATGCCACGATGAAAGCTAGGCATCATCGAAACGTCATTCATGGTCTCCTTGACTCTAGTAGGGCTCTTATTACTGAGGTGAACAGTATTTGCAATGAAGCGATTGGATTCTACCTGGACGTCTACAATCAATGCTTCTATCCATTCATTTTCTCCCACTTGAGTTTAAGAAGCTGGTCTCGAGGCATGGTGATCACGTGTTGCGGGTGCTGATATCTCTTGACGAGATTGACCTTATGGTCGGTATTCTAAATGGCGGTTGAGGCGGCCGCCTAGGCGACGCGTAGGCGCTAGACATCCGCTCTCCGCACAGCTTTTGTCGTAGATGGTAGAGTAGGCAACCGGTGGACGTTTGGCAGCATAGGCAGTAGGCGGAAGGTAAGGCGGCGTAGGTGGGCGCCTAGGCGAAGCAATACCTGACTAAATGTTTTGGTAAAACAATTTTGCAAGCATTATGGACCTATGGTTCACTTTTACAAAATTGAAACTCTATAAATATTTATCCTATAACCTAGTCATGCATAAAATATCCTTAAAATATGCATATTATGAAGAAAAAAAATAGTAGTAAAATAGTAAAAATGTCCAAAATGTATCAAGCGTCTAGGAGGTGCCTAAGACGCCTAGCGATCGACGAGCACCTGCCTACTGCCGTTTAGAACATTGCTTATTGTCAAGAAGGCGGACACGAATAAATCTCGGGCCTGGACTGCTTTGGAGCTGCTTCCTTTAAAATGCACTAGAATCTCGTCAAATCTAATGTTCTGGAAGAAGTTAGGAAAATTTTTGACTTTGGTATTCTTCTTAAGAAGCTTAATCATACTTTTGTGGTTCTGATCACTAAGGTGGAGGGAGCTACCTTATTAGCCGATTTCAGGTCTATAGCATGTTGCAATTTCTTATACAAGATCATCACCCAACTGATGTGTGACCGGATATAGGCGGCTATAGATAAGCTTCTCTCTCCAAACTGAACTGCATCTATCAAAGGCTACTTGATATCTAAAAATTGCTTGTTAGCCCATGAACTAGTGAAAGATTTCAACAAACAAGGGAAAAACAAAGTGTGTCTCAAATTAGACCTCATGAAAGCATACGATATGGTAAATCATGACTTCATGTGCCATATTATGCTTTATATGGGGTTTGACAAATGGTGGGTGGATAGGGTGAGGGAGTATGTATGCTCTCTCTCTCTCTCTCTCTCTCTCTCTCTCTCTCTCTCTCTCTTCCTCTCTCGATCATCAGTCAGGGTCAACTGGAAGGTTTTTTATCAAGAGCTCCAGGGGCCATAGACAAGATAACCCTCTTTCCCCCTACCTCTTTGCTATTGTGGAGTTCCTCGCGTGCTTGTTGGATGAGGCGGTTACGGATGGAGAAGTCACCCCTCTTTTTCAAAAGACGGTTCCGGTGGTCTCTCACCTCATCTATACGGATGATTTGCTCGTGTTCCTGGAACCTACGAATAGGTCCATTGATGCTCTAAAGGGTATATTTTGACACTCTGGAAAGGTGGTCGGGTCTGCAGCTTAACAAGAATAAGAGTCAAATATTTCTCAATCGGACCTGTGGACATAAGGAGACCTGGCTGTGGAGAAAATGCACATTGCTAAGAGTATGCTTCCAGTAAAATATCTGGGTTTGCTATTGTCTATCAACTATGTTACTCATATGGATTGTGATGGCATCCTCAACTACACACAAGCTAGATTGGAGGGCTGGCAGGCCCAGACCTTATATTTTGGGAAGCGAATTGAGCTTATTAGAGCTGTCATTTCGGCTATTGTGATGTACTGACTACAGGCTATAATACTTTCTAAAGGTACTATAAAAAAAGACCGAGCGAATGTGTACTGACTTCCTGTGGAGAGGAGCGTTGCACGCGATTAGTTAGGATGAGTTGTGTCGGCCCAAGAATGAGGGAGGTGTTGGTCTGAGATCGTTCTCTTCTTAGAGATACATCCAAATACAAATTGTTTTGGAGATTCATAAATGGCAAGTCCTTATGGGGTGAATGGGTGAGGGGGAGGTACTTCCCTAAGGGAGACTCTTGGTCAACTAGGACCAATAACAACTTCTCGGTGACGGTTAAATCGCTCATAACTTTGAAAAATTCATCTAGAACTAAACTGACTAGGGTCATCTGCTCGAGGAACAATACTAGCCTATGGCATGACCCTTGGAGCAACCACACCAGCCTGATTGAGAGAGAGGCCTGACATATTTATGAGCTGAGGGGCTAGACTGAGTAGGTCAGCTGCCTTATCTAGGAGGGGAGTGGAATTTTCAGGATCGCTTGATAGAGATGACACATGCTATATATATTCACGTAGTGGACATTAATATGGGGGCACGGAGGATCACTTGGTGTGGAAGGACATGGAGAAAGGCAAGTTCAATTTCAGAACTACTTTAAACATAATTAAGCCCATAGCTGAGGAGGTGGAGTAGGCAGAAGTGGTTTGGACAAAAGGAGCGGCGGTCAAGATTTTTTTATGCCTTTACAAATTGATTCGAAACCACCTTCTCACTAGGGACTGCCTAACCATGTTTAGGGTTGACTGTACTAACAAGAAGTGCTGCCTGCGTGGGCATATAGACGAGGCTAGGAACCATCTTTTCTTCGGGTGTGACTTCGTTTGGGAGATTTGGAGTCACCAGCGCGCTAAGTTTGGGCTTCCTACCATCACAATATGGATCTTACGTCGAAGTCGAACGAGGTCAAAGGGCAAAATGTGAAAGGTGCAGGAAGGCAAAAAGTGAAAGGTGCGGGAAGTTACCGACGGTTACGCTTGATTTTTGGTGCGGTAGTTTGGCACGCATGAAGGGAACATAACCGGCGTATCTTTGAGGCTCTTGCACTTGGTAAATTTGTTTTTGGCCGAAATGTACGTATGTTTCTCTTCTGAATTTAAGTCTCTCCTTTTAAAAACAAACATATTTCTATCTTAAAAAATAGGGCTTATATATCTATTTATTTTTAAACACAGAGAAACTTATTATTTTAAAAATAGAGATAGATTTTTTAAATATCTTTAAAAATAAATATACCTTTAAGAATTATATTTCAATATTAATTTTAATGTTAATCTTAATATTAATGTTGATATTATTTTTAATTTTAATTTTTAATTTTAACATTAATTTTAATGTTAAAGTTAATCTTAGTGTTAATGTTAATGTTAAATTTAATTTAAATTTAAATTTGAATCTTAATTTTAATTTAATTTTTATTCTTAATATTAATCTTAATTTTAATTTTAATTTTAATATTAGATTTTTAATGTTAATGTTAATGTTAAAATTAACATTAATGTTAAAATTAAAATTAATATCAACAATAATATTAACACCGAAAAATTAACATCAGAAATAATATTAAAACTAACATTAATATTAAGATTAACATTAAAATTAATATTTTTAAATATAATTTTTAAAGGTATATTCATTTTTAAAGACGGATTTTTTTTTTTTAAATCCATCTTTATTTTAGAAAAATACAAAATTAACTTATCTATCTCTATTTTTAACATAAATAAAGAAATCTCTCACTATTTAAAAAATAAATAGACTTCTCTTTAAAATAGAGATAGGTTTGTTTTTCAAAGGAGAGATTTATTTTTTTAAGTGAGGGATTTAAAAGAGTAGTTTGCCCCATAAGTTATTCCCGTAGGAGAAGGTTATATATATATATATATATATATATATATATATATATATATATATATATATATATATATATTCCCATCGGGAATCGATCTCTCCTGACCACTCGGGCTGACCACTCGGGCCGCATGCCTCACCACTATCACTAGGCTAGCGGGGTCATTGGCTATATATATATATATATATATATATATATATATATATATAATCTACATGTACGTGCTTTGCACGTATTTTAATTAGAATATTATAAGATCAACTATCGTATTTCCTTCTTTTCCAGATAACTATTTATATCTGTGTGCTTTCTTTTTATAATGCTAAGAGATTCGAAGTACGAATTTTATTCTTTTTTTAATTTTCTATTGAGAATATTAACCTTTGGAAAATGGTAAGGACAGAAAAATTTATTACCATTGGAACATAAAGAGTTGTATGGAAAAAGGAAACTCATAGCATGCAAATTTTATTGCTTTGACTCTTAAACATAAATGACATGCAAGTTGACATAATAACATCATGTTTATAAAATACTCAAGGGTATTTTAGGAATTCAAAAGTTTCACCACCAAGTTTTCATATATATATATATATACTAGCATACGTGCACGTGCCATGCACGTATTTTAACATTCTTTTAATTAACTAATGATGATTCTTTAGGAAGACCAAAGAGTAGTCTTCGTAATTATTAAATTGTCCTTATTAAAATTAATGAACCATTTTTAATTAGTATAGACTTGTAAGGATATTTTTGGAATTTAAAAGTTTCACCACCAAGTTTTCCTATTATACAGTAGAATATATATATATATATATATATATATATATATATATATATATATATATATATATATGCAGATGCAGATGACCTCTAGCCTAGTGTTTAAGAGTGATGCATGCGGCCCGAGTGGTCAGGAGTTCGAATCCCAATGGGAGCGAATCCATAAATAATTTACCTGATTCCAAAAAAAAATATATATATGCAGATGACCTCTAGCCTAGTGGTTAAGAGAGATGCATGCGGCCCGAAGAGAGAGAGAGAGAGAGAATCTTCGTTACTTATGATTTACAAATATGGAGACCCAAACAAACGATGAACTGAATTTTAGGTTTTCCATCAAGCTAGCTCTGTCGATGAA
Source organism: Iris pallida (assembly GCA_029216955.1). Taxonomy (NCBI): domain Eukaryota; kingdom Viridiplantae; phylum Streptophyta; class Magnoliopsida; order Asparagales; family Iridaceae; genus Iris; species Iris pallida. Next base: position 8,789,157 of record JANAVB010005796.1, read on the forward strand.
TAGTATTATTACATAGAATTAAAATAAAATATTTGCCTCATGTCAAATTCAAATAAAAACAAGAAAACACGCAGATCAAGTTTCTTGAGAAATGTCAGATCTATCCATCGATCGATCGGATCCAGATCCATCACACAAAATAATACATACCTCAACGATGATGATTATGAAGATGATGATGATATGAGAGGAAACGCTCTTCTCTTCTCTCTGTATATTTTTCTATCGCTGCTGCTTCTTCCTCCCAAATTCTATCTTTTCTCTCTCCTTTAAAATAGATGTCCGAAATTCTCTCTTTTCTTTCTCCTTTAAAATAGAGTAATGGGAGGAGGAGGAGGAGAAACGAATCACGAGCAGAGAGAGAGAGAGAGTAGTTGAGTCTTGACAGCACCATCACTAGATTCCTTTGTTTGATGTGTTATTTTATTTTATTTTTAGGCCTAGACATTACAAAAAATCATATTTCAATATTCAAAAAAAAATATCCAAAATATTCAAAATAAAATAATGTTAGATGGCATCACAATTTAAGTATAAAAAGAAAAAAAAAATAATGTTTCTGTCACAAATTCCTAAAGTTTAATCTCTTTTTTTTTCGCATAAGCTTTAGTAGATAGCCAAGACTATTTTCAGAATCAAAACAGCATCATTTGGGATACGTGATACGTACAAAATTTAAATTTTTGAGCTTAAGTATAGAAGTATTTTGATACAAAAGATATGACTAGAATATAAATATGTTTAAAATGATATGATGAAGTTGGAAAAATAAGTAAAGACATTATTTGTTCAAAAAAAATTATCCAAAAAATTGTTTAGCATGATATGTTTAGTAAAGATATGACTAATGTAGCATGTGCTTTCGAAGATTCCCAATTCTCATTTTTTTTTTAAATCATAATTGGGTTAGTAAGGGTTATAGTGAGGATATACACTTTAGAAATACTCTAGAATGACTTAGAAAGTGGTTTGATGATTTTATGAATTTTCTAAAATTATTTAGAAATTAATTAAGACTAAAAACTATTTATCAATATTTAATAATGGGCATTAGAATATTTAGTTATGAATATAGGTAGTAATTTTTATCCTAGATTAAGAATAGCATTTTACTCTCCTATTTTTTTTGGAAGTCATTTGATATTCATTTGGTTTTAAATGAGTTTAAAAATATTTATTAAAGGAGTTTTCAATAGAAAAGAAATTAAGAAAATAAACAAATCAATAAAAAAGACCTGAAATTGCCCCACTTTTCCACTTGGTGAGTAGGGCCCGCCTGTCAACGGCTAGGACGGGGTCACGCCCAAACTGCACACTCACTTGTGACCTTAAATTGGGACCGCGAGTTGTCAGTCACAGCATCAACTAGGTGCACGCCCACCTATGGTCGTCGTACCCAGATTTTACCCCGTTATCACAGTCGTAGATCTCAGGATCAGATGGATCGTTATAGTTGATCCTATATTGCTTTTAGATTAAAAAAAAAAAGAATCTATGGTTAGAGTTTTGGGTTTTTTAGAGGAGGGTTTATGCAACGTTCCTTAGGAAGAATTTGTTTTTCTCGAAGATTTGAGAGATCATGGGACAATATTTTTTGCTGAAAATTTACAGTGTGTTCTTATCTATGTCTCCTTTCTAGATCATAATCCTAAGTTAGATTTAACGAACGTTTGGCCTCTTAAATATTTTTCCTACTAAAATATATTTACATTAGAACCTAGCGTTAGTATTTTGACCCAATATTATAGATTTCGCTAGGCGTAATCGGTGCGTCGAGGGTCCGACTAGCGCCTAGGGCGCCTAGGCGCCGATTTTTTTTATTTTTTATTTTTTTTGCTCATACATATATGTATACATAACATATATGTGACATATAAACAACAAAGCCTATGAGCCCTTATGGCCAGCGTAGCTATTCCTAGGTTTTCATATGTGTGGTTCACGGTTCAAATTACTGGATATCAGTTTTTTTTTTCATTTTTTTTACTTACAAAAAGAATAAAAAGGGGGAAGAGAGAAGAGAGAGTCTGCAACAGCAGCTCCTCTCCTCTCCTATCCCTCTCCACTCCTCCTCCCCTCTCCTCCCCACTCCTCCTCCCCTCTCCTCCCCTTCCTTCTCCACTCCTCCTCCCCTCAGCCAACAGCAACAGAAGCACCTGCTGGCCAACGGTGACAGCGGCGACGACGACAGCGGCTTATGGCTACGGCACCTCCCCTCTTCCCTCCCTTCAGCCAGCAGCAGCAAGCCGGCAATGGCGACGGCGATTGACGGTGGCAGGTAAGTAATTTTTTTTCAAATCTGATATTTTTTTATTTTTTTTAAAATTTTCAAAAAAATTGGCAAAAGTACCCCGCCTGGACGCCGCTGTCACGCCCCGCTCCCGTAAGAGCGATCGTCCTCGCAAAGTCGTGATGCCGCACGAGCCTAGATTGCGCTTGTACAAGGCGGGTTCCATAACGGTCGATTACAGCGGCTGCGACGGGGTCGTCGCACAGAAGTCCCATGCAGAGACGTTGAACATGCAGCGAAAATTTAGAACAAAACACAAGTTATTCAAAGAAGCTCTTTATTGATATTGAAACAACGGTTACATTGGGGCGCAAGGCCAAGATTACAATCACTCAAATACGCTCGTCTCACATTACAAATCACTCAGCTCTCTCTCATCTCTCGATTATACTGCTTGAGCCAGCGGAAGCTTCGGAAGGCGATGTCCATACATTATATCCCGTATAAGTCCAGTCTTCACGCGGATCGCACGCTTCGAATCGCCAAGGAACTCTATGCCTCGATGCATCCAAGCGAGCCCCGCACCACGAGCTTCTACCTGCGCCTGCACATGAAAACTATGTGGGTGTCAGTACTCAACTGTACTGATAGAGTGAGCTCCTCGCCCACCCATACAAAAACCAACACGTTAATTTACTTTGTGCAATACAAGCCCTTTACGATTGTCTTTCTAGTCTTGCCTTAGGATCGATTTTAGGATATAGGCTCTCGGCCTATTTAGTGTCATCAGACCGTTACCGTGCTACCACACCGAGAACTTCCGTATCTTTGCCTCTAAACCTTTCTCGTGCTTGCATCGTCAATGCACCTACTCTTACTTGTCTTTCGTGCTATACTCTGGGACGTAACGACTTGGTCGTGTCAATTTCTTGCCCGTGCCTCACAGCGTAACCTGACTTATCCAAACTCGCCTTACGGCCCTTCCAGACTTAACTTGATACGTCTAACACAACATATGGAACCGGTGTTGAGAACTCAAGTACGACGCCGTATCTTGTGGCAAAACACATATCTTTACGTATAATCAAATCTTAGGCTCATATTACCTTGGTGCATACTGTGCACGCTTTCCACAATACATCACATACCGTGCTTACGCTTCTTTTGTCACGACCGACACCGTGCATGCGGATTCGCCGCGTAGCACGCCAATTATCTATATGAAAGGCCACTGGCATGACAAGCCATCGCGAACATAGCTCGGGTAGGCGGCGGGTCCTTCAGCGCAGGTAGCGAGCCCCGTTGAAAGCCCCCGACTACCCACGCAATAAAAGTATGCGCTGCTATAACGTCTACCTCCTAGGACGACTAGGCCCGGTGCCCCGGCGTATAACCAGTCTAGGCATAAATTTTTGTCGATAAGGTATCCAATGACCACACACCTACGAGACGTCTAGACTCACGTAAATGCATGGCCTAATTTGTTGGTACGATTGGAACCATACGTAGCGACTCGTGCTCCGAACCACCCTTTGCATAACGTGCATAGGAACGCGAGACTTCCAACTGAGGGACCGCCTCATACTTCTTAACGTGGATAGGAACGCAAGACTCCCGACCAAGGAACCGCCTTGAACTTCTTAACGTGGATAGGAACGCGAGACTCCCAACCGAGGGACCGCCTCGAACTTCTTAACGTGGATAGGAACGCGAGACTCCCAACCGAGGGATCGCCTCGAACTTCTTTGAACTCGAGGGAACGACTACAACATAGCCTTCCAACTTAACTTGAACAAAACGTATTCCTTAAGTGCCATAGACCGTGGCTAACTTTACATCGTACCAACCGTGGCTCGTGCCTTTTAACCGACTTACGTACTATACGACGCTATCATCCAAGTCATAGTTATATGACAGCCCTTGAGATCGTAGGACTATTTAACTTGACAACCGCAGAAAGAGCGGGACGGCACTTGGAATGACTTAGGTCGATCGACATAACTTTGCCTAACTTACTCAAGCCTACAACTTAACCCGACGGACGAGCCAAGGCTATGCCAAGCCTTCCGCAGTGGAAACATACATGCTTTATTGAGCATTTACGTGGGCGACGCCTATGACTTAGGCAAGTTCATAGTTTGTGTCGAATACCAACTTTTCTTCTTCCAAGCCACGGGACGAAGGACCAAGTGTCATTTAAAAGCACGCTGAGTCGACTTCTATACAGACCGTGGGACCATTTTCTATGTTCTAAGACATTTCGACGGGTCGAGATTATTCTCTTAGCTATGTGCGTTCGTAGCTTTTATGTTAGCCTACTTGTGAAAGTTGAAAACATGCAAGTTATTAAGTGAAGGCTAAGATGAGGCAAGTTCACCGAAACTACCCCACCTGAGCGAGCGGTCGTCTTGACCGGGCGATGTCTTCGAGCAGCCGTTCCAAGGCTAAGTCCGAATGCCGTCGGCGTTTCGATTCCTCCGATTGACTTCGCGGGACGGGGCACTACATCATACACCACTCAGAAAAAGTTTCGTCCTCGAAACTTACCGAGTACACTTATCGGCTTATAACTTGATCCAACATCCTACGTTTCTCGCACACTCTACTCCTATGCGTTCCCTCAATCCGAGCCACGCTCGTGCTTATCGCTAACTTAGTCGTTAGGCATACCAACCGATCAACCAACATTCAAACTCGTCTCAAGTCGATGATCGCATTACCATCAATATTTCTTCGAAACTCATGATCTTAATCCTCGACACTTTCTCGTTCTTCAAGTCTCACTTGATTCAATGTATCACTTAGTTGGATCGTGTATATATTACAGGCGTCCCCAAAATACATGCATTTCGGCCAAGCCTCGTGATAGAGAATCTGCCATCACCACTCGAGTCGGATCGTGCACATATTCGGGCATCCCTGATATACGTGCATGTCAACCGAGCCTCATGAGTGGTGCCTCCACAATTTCTATCATTCCGTATCGGGACGTCTGCCTAACCGCTAGGCTATATCTTTTTGTCAGTACTGGAATCATAGTTCCCAAACAACGATATCAACACTGACCCCATCCTAAGGTCAACCAAATTGATGGTACGAGATTTTCTACCCAAGCTCGCATCACTCTGATTTCTAAACATCGAATATTGATTTTCTACACACATTCCAACGTTCGTCGCACGGGATCCGAGTCGTTTAGTAAAACCATTCTACGATAACTCATATTTCAACTAATTCCACGTCATATCAATATCGTTCGTTCATCAAACCGTTTTGCATAGTCTATCTCTTCGAACACGTTCGACATAATTCGTCTATCAATTCTTTCAAGTCAAACACGCTATGACACGATTCATCGCTAGGCTATATTTCACATTTCATACTCCCTAAGTCATTCATCCCAATTCACGTAATCGATCACAAGGTCGTCCGACTTAACAATATGTTGTGCCCCGATCTCACGCGAGACAGATTATCCATGGTGGGCATGAATCACCATGCACGCTCTCGCGAGATAATCATTCTCATCAGAACGTAACTCTTGTTTTGTGTCTAGACTAATTCATTCTCGATGCGCGGATTGGACCTACTCAATCCTCAAGTTTCATTCATTCGTCAATCATAAGTCCTACAAATCCTCGAGTTCACCTTCGCATCAAGCCAACAAGTCGAGACAATCAAAGTTATCATGTCCTGATTTTCCGAGTTTGATCATTCCCGCGATACGAATCACCATGTCAGCGCTCACGCGGAACAATCGCCCCAAATCCGATGCAACGTATGTACGACGCTAGAGTTGCACTCGTGCAAGACAAGATCGTCGACGTTGTGTCTATCAATGTAACCATCAAGACACGATCATTTTCATTCCACATTCATCTTAATCAAAATCCTAAGTATGGCATCCAACTGAACAATAACACTTGCATGATCGTCCTTCACCGAGTCAGAGTACCCCCGAGTTATTGCATATCATCTTTGATACGCCTCAATACCATCGACTATATACGTAACCTGACGATCTTTGTTTGCAACGAATTCTGAGTCGTGCGAATGATGCTATCGTCCGACTGGATAATCTCTTCGACATTCACATCAAGTTCGATCATTATCCTCCGAATCCTTTACAAGATTACTTCGTTCAAATCCAAAATCACGTATATTCGTCCGTCTACCTTAAATCATCGACCAATGTACTTCCTCAATTTGCATCATTCCTTTGCTAACTCAAATCATCGAGCAACATTCAATCCAATCCTTAGAGTCATTCGCGTAACTTCAAAATCGAACATTTCATGCACGCTATCATCCAATCGTGCTAACTTCTCGTATACAATCCGTATCGATTTCTTCTATCAAGTCATCCATTTATTTTATCATTCAGAATCTCCATTCAACCATTTCGTAACTCGTATTACCATTCACAATTCGTCTGGACGATATTTCGTTTGCGACTCTCGAATCAAGACCAACTAAGCGCTATTTGTTCTAAGGCTTTGCGATATCATCGCTTGTCGACATACTCGTACTATCCGTAAATCCTCTGGTTCCGCTCGAACAATTTCTATAACGTCCATACACCACTCAGGGTCAAGTCATTCTACAAATCCTTAAAACTATCATTCGAATCAAAATTGACTTCTTTGAATCCCGTTCGAACTATTTCTCAAATTTCAAGCACACTCATCTATATCGCATAGACGTTATCGTCACTCGATAGCACTCTATCGATAGTCACTCTAAGTGTAGTTTCATTCCCGATCGAGCGGTACTTAATATCGTTCGCAACTTGTTTGCACCATAAAGTCTAGGTGCGCGACACGCGATACAACTTAGCCAAAAGGCCGTGTGCATAACCATCCCGTATGGACTATACTCCGACTTTGCGCGCTCATTTGCTAATGTCGACGTAGGACTCGTTAGGCACGCACGCGACTTGCTAACTTTAGCACACATTTTTCCGTCAAGTCAAATTTGACACCGTTCGGCACAAAGGCCTACCGATGCGTTCGATTGAACGCTTGTACGAGCTTTTGAAAATATTAGACTTATTGTATAGACATGCCGAGGGACATTCGAGAGAGAGCGCACCAACGATAACACTTGCGGAAGCAACATTCAGAGTTCGCGAAAACATCGGAGTTAAAGAATTCAATCGATAGTCCAAGGAAGTAAAGCCGTGCTCTGATACCATTATGTCACAGAGTGCGCAGCGGAAGCGTGCACTACAAGAAAAAACCCTTTTTATAACGTTTCATCTACAACACATCCTAAAAATGTTGTGAAAAAGAGGGGTCTTCTACAACCTTTATTGTAAAAATGTTGTAAAATAGATGTACAAACAATGTTTAATATTCAAATTTTAATGCTTCTACAATGGTCATTCACAAAAGTTGTGTATTACTATCTTCAACAACGTTTTATTAAGTTATTGATTTTGACAATGTTTTTAAAACATTGTAAAAATGTTATATTTAACAACGTTTATCAACTGTTGTAAAATTTTGATGTTTCACAATGATTGTTCAATGTTGTAAAATTTTCTTTATTTTACCACTTTACGTAAATGTTGGGTATGTATTGTCGTTTTTTCAATGTTTAAGAAACATTGTAAAATGGTTATATTCAACAACTTTTATATAATATTGTAAAAGATGTGTATTTCACAATGTTTATATATTGTTGCAACTTTTATCTTTAAAATGTTGCTAGAAGATATTATTTGAAATGTGGTCTTACAAGATCGATACCTCACTTGGTAGCATCTCATGATTAAATGGATCTGTCACATGCTGAAACTCATCCCTTTCATGGCTTCGAAAGGTAAGCCAAATGTATCAGTTTCTCGTACCAATCCCTTCCATTGCTTCTTGCTTATCCTAGTCTTCATCCTTGTAAAAATCATGACTCTTCCCGCTATATTTTACTATTTAAAATGGTATTTTAGCTTAGGTTATGTCATAGATTCAAGTAATGAATTATTAAAAATATCTAACCACTATCCGAATTTCTAAAGCCAAATCAATGAGATAAATAACTTTTCTTCATTTACATGCTTTTACAAATTACTTTGCTTTTACACCCTTGATGATTGATTTTTTTTTCTTCTTTCAAATGTCTTTGTTGAATTGACTAGGAAAGAGACACCTAACCTCGGTATCGGTTAGTATCGGTACAACGGTATTGGATTGGGACAAGCCAAACCATATTGATATCGGCCATATCATATCGATATTGCTCGACACTACAAACTATAGGTTAAAAAAATTCAAGTCTGAGGTGGAGGGATGATCCCTGATTTTCACCAGCCTAAGGGTGTCTTTCAATCTTTGGCAAATACTGAGGTCCTTGATTGATATTCTCAACTTTCTTATTAACGTAATAAGTAGTTAAGGAGCTGATTGCCCTCCTAAAAGCATGGGGACCAACCTATTTCAGAGGAATTATAGAATATAAGAAGTGTTGAGGCCCCTAAAACTTGAAGTAGATTGGTGGAACATCTACAAATTAATCCATGTAAAGATTTTTCATCTTTTACTAGGATATGTTTGTTAAAGACCATTTAGCTTGTGTGATGCTCGACATGTCTGAGTTGATTATATTGTACGTACATTATACATTTATGGTATAAACTTGTTTATTTGTTCTTTTTTTGATGGAATGTAAAAAAAAGGTGCTCAAATTGTTTCAAATTTTTTTTTTCATCTTTTCATACATTCGTGGTATAAATTTCATAAAACTACATACAGAGGGAAGAAGTTATCCTAAATTGTGTAGAACATGGAAAGATTTTGGAATTTGTAAGGAAAGGGACGGGGGTGCCAGTGCAACTGGTGCCAAAAAAGTGATTTCGTTCTAGTGCAATTGGCGCCCAATATTTTTTTTGGGTGCTAGTCATACTGGTGTCCAACTTAATTTTTTTTATTATTATAATTTTTTTTGCACTCTCCCTCCCATAGTGTCGTTCTATCTGTACCCGCGCAAAACAAATTTGAAAGTGCAGTAGAGAGTCTTTGTTTAGCAGTTGCCATGCTCTATCCTATAATATAGCTGTTGCTATTGCCTGAGCTACCCATGTATCCCTTCTTAAATTAGTTTGAAAAAATTGGTGTGTTAGCCGAGCTAAACCTAGATACGCACATACATAAATAGTAAGATGATTTGATGGCATGTCATTTCAAGGAAAAATATGGTGAGGTAGGGTCATGGATTCATGATCTCGATCATGATCTCCTTAAGTTGGTTCACGAATTATATTTTGGTATTGGAAGATATAAAAGTTACTATACAATTGTCTTACTCCCCATAAAGTGTATACAAAGATTTGATATTTTAGTCCTACCAGTTTGCTCCATCTTATTTTTGAGTTTCTTTTAAGATCTTATAAGTTAATCAACTGATAATGCCATAAATTTGTTTAGAAATTTGTTTTAAAAATACTCAAAAAAATTGTTTAAAGACAACTTACACTTAAAAAAAAACCTTTTTTATGATGCTTTAAAAATATTATTATAACGATTTATACATAATTGTTATAAAATTTCAGAAACACCCCTCAATGTAACGGTTAGAGGAGTTTGTGGTTACTATAACATTTTTTACATATAAAAGTTATATATAGCATATAAATTTATAACGGTCCTATACACAAACGTTATAAAAGGTTACAAAAATTCATTACCCACGTGGTCGACCCGCTCTTTTTTCCCGTTCCCCCTCTTTTTATTTCGTTCCCACTTGTTATTTCGATCCCATCAAAAAAAACCTCCCCCTTCTCATCCTCATCTCCTTCTTCAACCCATCTTCTTCTTATCCTCCTCCTCATCTCCTAGGCAACGGAAGAAAGACCCGCATCCTGCTCCACTACGGTCGTCGACAACGTCATCTTTTTCGTGGGTCCTGGTATCTTCTCGTCGACGAAGTCTCCTCCTCGCCTTTCTCTATAGAAATTGAAAAATTAGGGTTTCATTTTCTTCTCCTTTAATCATCTTCTCCATGGGTCCCGGACTCTACTCCGACATCGACAAGAGAGCCAGAGGTCAGGTATTCGGTCTAGTCCCTCTTTTTTATGGATTTATTCGGTTTATTTTGGCTATTTTTTTAGATCTTCTATACTATCTCTCTTCGATTTTCTATTTTTTTTGGATATTTTTTGGTTAATTTGGTTTTTTAATATTTTTCTTCTCCTTCACATTCAAGCATTTTCAGAGAGCGGCTGTGTTGTTTGCTCCCTTCAGAGACATTCGAAATTAGTGAACTTTCAAGTGTATCCTACATAACATTGGTTGAAAGCTCAATTTGAATAGAAAACTTAAATTATTAGTTCTTGTATACATCTTAATATATATCAATCACTCTGCAATCCTCTTTTTTTTCAGTCTTTGGTATCGGTAAAGAAATCACATAAAGCATTCATTTACTCTGATTATAACCTTGTGCTCTTGTTCCATGATTGATGATAAACTTGCTTGGCATACCGATGAAGAATTTGTCCGAGAAATGGTCACGGGAATCAATCCTGTCATATCAGCCGGCTTCAGGTACTTGAAACATAATTTTGATAAAAAATGGATGGTCCTTTCGAAGAGTTTCTTTACTAAGTGATCGCTTGGTCACTGTTGCGTGCAGGAATTCCCTCCGACAAGTAAGCTCGATCTGAATGTTTACGGAAACCATGAAAGCTCTATAAGAGATGCCGACATCGAGAAGAATTTAGAATGATTCACAGTATCTAAGGTGTAATAAGCTCTAGTCCCATCAAAGTTACGTATGCATATAAGATGTGTTGTACAGTTATGGGAATATCCGTACATGTATCATGTCCATAATGGTATTCTTCTCCTGCACGCGACAAGAACAACAACCACTTTTCGGTTGCCTCGATCGCAACCTAGAGGAGCCGACCAACCACTTGTCGCTGCACCGCTCGTCCCCTTTCAGGCCCTCCGATTTGTATGTATTCCAGGTGTTTGAATTAATACCCAACTCATTCCCCGCTTTTATTTGATTTTTTTTAATATTTGACACACCATCATCAACTTTTCTATGCATAAACACATTCTTCTATAGCAGGTTATGTTCAACTAATTTATTTTTATATGAAAATCAAAATAAACAATCCAATTCCCCAATTGGACGACATGGCATCTGGTCTTGGCATCAACAAGTGTAAATAGAATGGATACATAATAGATATATGAACAACTATATTTCTATTTTTTTTCTAAAAGGGAGTATGAGCAATATGGACATCATTCCAAGACAGAAACAAATGTTATTAATAGTAGATATGAGCTCAGATCCTTGGGCTTTTTATCTTGGTCTACAGGTGATGATGCTTGCATTTTGTGCTCATTTGGTGGTAGCCAACCACGTATCATAATCCTTATTGGGTTGTAGATGGAAACCAAATAAGAAAGTGCTCTTTAAGGAATCAGAACTTGATGCAGAGCTCATTAAGAAGGCAAAAGTGAACCAAAACTTGAATTTGTTTTTGCCAAAATTTATCACTTTAAAAACAATTGAAATTTTCTTTTTTCTTCAATTTCATGACCTTCTGTAAGAAATTTTTCATTGTCGAATTGTTCAATAACACAAGTTTATATTAATAAACTGCAAGCATCTATCTTTCATATGGTTATATTAGTCTAATCAAGGAGGGCCTTAAAGATCGACGCATCTTGGTGCAAGGAAAATGCCTAAACAAGCATGTCTTATGATTTGAACTTGAGATGCCGCTATGGCAATCAACTGAAGCTACTTGGGAGGGCATCATGAGCATCTGCGATCAGAAAGATTGTATTAAGGTATGCTATTTTACACTATGAACGTCCCAATTAGAAAATAAGAGCTATAACCATCAGAAATGCTACTGAGTGCTACCCTCTTTCGGTGGATTCCCTTGTACTGTGTGTAAGCAAACTTTCATTGAGTACACATAAAGATTTGCTTCTTCCACTTGTTTGTCAATTTATCATATGGGGTTTATAAGAATTATGATCTCAAGTCAATATTGAAGGTTTGTTTTCATAAAGTTAATGGATGCCTTAAAAGTTATAATTGTCTTCTTCCTCAGGGTTTGATGTTGGGGAGCTTTCAATGTATGGCCCTGATGATGTTAAGGACATGGATGTTACAGATGCACATATTACAAATCTTTTGTCAACTGAACCTCTTGATGTAAGTTTCCAGGAGGATATTCAAATTCAAGTATCTATAATTTATATAGTTCAACTCATGTATAGGTTTTTCTGAAATATATATAGCACCCCTACCTCTTGTACATTAGCAGTGATACAATGAAGTTATAACATTAAGAAATTTACTTGTTTGAATATATCCTAACAAACATTATGCAAACCTTCATAAACATATAAATGCAAGAGGCTTGATCACATTCTGTGACTTTCAGGACATTATAGCAGGTCGTAAAGAACATGCACTCAGTCCCAAAGTTCTTATTGTACTTCAGAAACTTTGACGTTTTCAAATGTTTTCTCACCTACTTTGCAAAAGAAATTGCATAGTTCATTGGATAATGCTCGGATTGAGAAGCCTTTTAGGCCACATTTACCTGATAACTCTTCTGCCTTAAGGACATGTAGTCATGAGGTAAAGCCCCTACCTTTTTGTTTCTTCTCATCAGTAGCAGTTTAGAACCACGGTTGAGCAAGGATATAAAAGTCGTATAATAACTCAAGTCCACATTTATTCCCCCTTTGCAGTAGTGTGACATTGTTGATAGAACAACCTTAAACATAATTTCTTATCACCAGTTTGGTTTTCATTTAAATAAACTATTTTTGAATAAATTACTTTGCAGATACAATCTCATGCAGCTTGTGGAAGTTTACCACCTTTGCCAGCTCAACCACCATCTCATTCGGTAAAGGAGACGAGGTGCCATGTAGAAAAATAAGTAACTAGTATGGATCCAACTTTTCCAAGTTTATCGTGTTCAGTAACTCTTCCATATGCTCCACTTCATCCTCTTCGTCCTCTTCATCATTTTTCCCATCTTCCTCCTCTTTATTCTCTTCTTCTTAAATCTGATCTTCCTTGTTCTGCTTTTCCTCTTCCTTGCCCTACACTGGCAACACTAAATAGATTTCCTGCCTCTATGCCTACCGGTATCTTGCCTCCTTTACCTCTAGGTCCTCCGCCTACTTCCTTGCTGACAAGGCCTACATTTCACGTTACTGATGCCGTTACTTCTGAGTTGCTTGCAAGTGCATATCCTGGGTTACTCAGATCCCTTATGGCACAGGGCTTGATTTCATTGCCACCAACAGTTTCTTCTCAGGTATACAGGACACAAATTTAGTTCATTCTATCAGGAGCTTCTTTAACTTGCACAAAATAATCTTGCATATAATAGCTTGTAGCTCTATCTTCTAAAATTGTTGATCTTATCTGCAGGATTCTGTGGGGATAGAATTCGACAAGAACTTTCTTAAGGTTCGACATGAGCCTTTAATAAAAGCTCCATATTATGATTTGTCAAGGCAGTGTGCTACATGTGGCTTGCGCTTTAGATCCCAAGAAAGCCACAGTACTCACATGGATTGGCATGTGACGAGAAACCGAATTGCCAAGAAATGTAGACAAAAGTTATCTCGTCACTGGTATGCAAGTGCGAAGCAATGGCAGTCTGGTGCAGAAACAATAGGAATTAATGTTCTGCCCAATTTTTTTCTCACTGAAGAAGTTCAGGAAGAAAGGGAGGTCAGAGAAGCAGTTGTGGCTGCTAATGAAAATAAAAAATTATGTGCCTTGTGCAGGGAACCTTTTGAAGACTTCTTTTGTGAGGATATGGAAGAGTAGATGTACAAGGATGCTGTAGAAAGGTCTCAGTTGGGAGCTATTGTGCATATTAAGTGTAGACCTGAGTCTACTGACCATCCTGGGAAGAGTAGGTGGTAAGTTTCTATACTCAGTGGATATTTTAAATGAACAAACTGAATATTCTCCATCTTTGGACCGTATGCAAAGCTTGTTCTTGGAACTGTACACATCTAGACACTCTCCAAACCTTGCATATCTGGAGTTTCATTTCAGTAGGACATTCTTCTTGTAGTAGAAGTAGATGCCAGTTTTATTAGATGTCTATTCTGATATATAGATTGGAAGTTCAAGTTTATGGCATTGTCAGCTCTTTCCTAAAAAGTACACTAAAAACTTTGTTAAAATGCAGTCCTCTAAATGCTGCACAAGCAGTCCTCAAACAAAACTTCAATTACCAGTCTCTGGTTAAAATGCAGCAGAAGTAGATGTTTTGTAACCTTTCTTCCATTATCCATGCTCATTAAGTATAGCTATAGGTGGCTTGTTGAATCTAACTAGCCACCTACAGCTGATTTTTTGTAACCTTTCTTGTAGCAGAAGTAGATGCCAGTGCTATACTACATGCTGCACAAGCAGTCCTCAAACAAAGCATAGCAACTGAAGAAGGTTTCTGGAGACAAAATAATATTTCTATTTGTGGTTTAAAGCTTCTTAACCTCCAGAAAAGAATATTCCTTACTCCAGTGCTACACTACGTGCTGCACAAGCAGTCCTATATGTTGACGTGCATGCTTGCTTTCCAACCTCGAGAAAATGGCACTTAATATGTATCATTTTAATCAGGATATTTTCTTTGGATTCCGAAAGCTAATTTATTTTGTTTATGTTCACTATGTTGGTAGAGAGTACAACATAAGTTACTTTCGGTATATGCAAGTCAGCCTCTTGAAAAGGAACATTCTGGATGCCATGCATTGCTTTGTGACGACAAGGTAAGAAATGAGTTTCATGTCTTCAAATTTGTTATTGGAACAAGCTTACGTTTTGGTTCCCTTTGTAACAAATTGAACTTTTTACCTTTTACTTGCAGAGAGAATCTACTGTTTTATGGCCGATTGAAATATCTTAAGAGTTTTGCACTAACACAGGTAAATATGTGACATATACATTCCATTTGACCTGAACTAGATTTGGATTTATAAAAGAATTACAATTATTTCTGCACTCCCCTTATCCTTTAAGATGGCATATTATTTTCTTGTTACATTATTGTTGAAAATTGCAGGTCTTTTTGGGCCACAGTGGAGGGCTTGACACAAATCACAATGAGCTTCCTCGACTTGTTTATGCCTCCCGTGAGAAGAGACCGGGCTTCCAACATTCACAAAAAGGGTGGTGCTATCAATGCTATGGTTCGTAGCTTTGTCTTTTACCTGCTTAACAATTATATATGCATTCTTATACATATACGTATTAATATCTTCAACATGGAGACTATTGAAGATGGCTTAGATGGTACATTTTTTAATTCATAATTTTTTTTTCTTATAATCCTTTTGGAATGGTCGGTAAGAGAAATGTGCAATATATAAAAAAGAATTCTGATGTATGTTAATTCACAGATGTTTAAGTGGATTTCATTCTCCCTCAAGCTGTTAATGTTGTTCAAATTCCAAATATGTTTTATAGCTCATCAAATGAAAGTCCAAAAATTCTCTAATGCTTTTTATATTGCCATAAGCATAGCTTGTACCGAGGTATCAGTCTTTTCAGATTGCCAAATTAGTTTTACATCACATTTTTGCTAGTTTTGTTGGGTACTCTGCAAAGGCGGATCGGCTTGGCCTATTCCTTAGACGAGGAAGAAAGAGTACCATTGCATCTACTAGTATGCCCAAAAATGTTCATATACATGTATATAAAGTCTGAATGCTTCGACACCATCACCCACTATATATTTGATATCAATGCTTTCTCCTAGTCCAACACTACAGTTTGATCCTAACATAAGTTACCTATCTCAGAGCAGTAAATCAGTCCATGATTTATCTTCCTCATTGCTTTTAACAAATCTAATATGTAGAGCATCATCAACACAAACTTTCTGCCTAGAACATGTTTAAAAATTAGGGATATGAACAATTACAAATGATCCTATTGCATCAGAATTTGCATCTGTAACTCATCAAATATGGATAATATGTAGAGCACCATCAACACGAACCTTCTCCGAATATAAACTTAGTTTGTTGCACTTTCCACTTCCCAACCTTAAATTGAACCTGGGATGTCAATTTTCTAGTTTGTTGCACTTTCCTTGGTATTTTCAATAGCAGTTTGTGCACACTTCTCTTTTCTCATAAAAAAGTATACTATATCATATATTCAATCACATGATGTAATGTTCTCCTATGGCTTCAAGTTTCGCTTGATGCTTCATCTGGCTTTAGTGTCTTATATTATTGCATTCATTTAAAATCTGTCTCTATTCCACATGTATAAACTGCTCACTAAACATGTCAACTTTTATGTTTCTTCTAGTTAACATAAGCGGGGACTCTGATTATACAAGATTGTTGATTTTCGAGTATTTATCTTTGGCTATGCAAATTTTGAACTACATGGCAAGAGTATACAAGGATAAATATAGTTTCTTGAATTCCACCAACTATATTGTTTTTCTAATTTTAGTAAGTCCATTACCATCCATTTAAATTTAACTTTCACATATTTTTCTAGAAGCTTGTCTAGTCTTATTGTGCCGAGGATAGTTTCATTGCATTTATTTTAACTACCTTCCTCAAGTTTAGCGTCAATACATAATGTATGCATATATACATATCGGAAAAGGTATCCCACATTCTCAATTAACATATATCATTCCATCTTAAGTGCTCTGAAGATGCCTACATCATATTCCGTAAGGAGTACCACATTCTGATTTTTGGTTTTTGTTACACGTACCATATCACTGTAGAAATTTTCTCTTGACAATAGTTTCTCTTCCTAGTTATCGAAAATCCCATGCTTTGTATCTTGCAAGTATATGCAGTATACTTTTATATCTTTTATGCTAAAATTTTATTTCATGATGCAGGAATTTTTAAATGAGCAACCTTATACTGCCAAGGATATCGAGAAAATTATCAGTGAGAGTCTCACTTCTATCTTTGCAAACTCAGCAACATCATTAGATGTGCTAAAAGCTTCTAAACATTTTAAACTATTTCAGGTAAAGCTTTCTTTTCATTATATCTTTGTACCTCACACAAAAGTATGTTCAACGATTAAGAAATTTTGGAAGAAGAATGATTGATCTAATTTGTAGTCTGAGCAAGTTTATCAAGTAGAATATAAAGGACTCCTACAGGAACATAGTTTTTCTGATGTTGAATGTTTAGTGTTATACAAGATTGCTACTGGCACATGTATACTTGTTCTATTCTTCTATTTCCGCCATGTGTATCTTTTCCTGGTAAGAAATAATTCATATATTGGTATTTTCTTATGTTAAATGTGATAGCTTGTAGTCTTAGTTGACATAAAAAGATGTCATAGATGACATTCAAATTTATGTACCTTTTCTCGTTCTTTGGTAAAAATATGTTTTTGATATCAACTATACATTGTCACAGCGTGCTTCCAGTCTAGTATCTTCATTTTGATATGCTTGGTGGTGGAGTTGCTGAGAAAGTGACAACAACAATAGCAGCAGCGATAGCAACAATAATGGTAGCAACAGCAGCAGCGGTAGCAGCAGCAACAACAACAACAATGACAGCAGGAGCAAAAATTAGAATAATATATTTGTATTTGTATTTGTGTATTTGTATTAGTATTATAATTATGGATTAAATATTTTTTTTGTAAATTGTATTTTTTTTAAAATGGAAACATAATCAACAATGTTTCAAAACTATTGTAAGATAATATTTTAACAACGTTTCTAAACATTGTAAAATTTATTTACAATACTTTTAAATTATTGTTGATATTATAATTACAACATACAAATATTTGTTATAATGTTTGACAAACATGATTGAATAAAATATACAATATTTTGTAAAAGTTGTATAAGCTCTTTTTATCAACAACGTTTCAAAACTGTTGTAAGATAATATTTTAACAACGTTTCTAAAGATTGTAAACTTTATTTATAATATTTTTAAATCATTGTCGATGTTATAATTACAACATACAAATATATATTACAACGTTTGGCAAACATGATTAAATAAAATATACAACATTTGTTGAAAGTTGTATAAACTATTTTTACAATGTTTGTATATTGTTGTAGAAAATTTATGTACAATGTTTACTGAACGTGATAGATATTGTTTTTACCACAATTGCAGAACATTGTTGAAATTATATTTACAACACTTGTAATACGTTTTAAAAAGTATTTTTACAATACTTGTCAAATGTCGTTGAAAGGTTTTGTCATATTTTATATATTTTTAACAATTTTTGTAAATTGTTGTCGGTAGAACTTATACAACATTTTTACAACGTTCAAACAAGCATTGGAAGATAACCCTCCTTTTACAACCCTGGATATAACAACCTTTTATTAAACATTGTAAAATACCTTTTACAACTTATTTGCAACGTTGTAAAAGGAGTTTTTTCTTGTAGTGGTGGTGGGCCCATAACCCATAGGTCCCAGGATCGAAACCTGGCTCTGATACCATTATGTCACGTCCCGCTCCCGTAAGAGCGATCGTCCTCGCAAAGGCGTGATGCCGCACGAGCCTAGATTGTGCTCGTACAAGGCGGGTTCCATAACAGCCGATTACAGCGGCTGCGATGGGGTCGTCGCACAGAAGTCCCATGCAGAGACGTTGAACATGCAGCAAAAATTTAAAACAAAACACAAGTTATTCAAAGAAGCTCTTTATTGATATTGAAACAACGGTTACATTGGGGCGCAAGGCCAAGATTACAATCACTCAAATACGCTCATCTCACATTATAAATCACTCAGCTCTCTCTCATCTCTCGATTACACTGCTTGAGCCAACGGAAGCTTCGAAAGGCGATGTCTATACATTATGTCCCATATAAGTCTAGTCTTTACGCGGATCGCACGTTTCGAATCGCCAAGGAACTCCATGCCTCGACGCATCCAAGCGAGCCCCGCACCACGAGCTTCTACCTGCGCCTGTACATGAAAACTATGTGGGTGTCAGTACTCAACTGTACTGGTGGAGTGAGCTCCTCGCCCACCCATACAAAAACTAACACGTTAATTTACTTTGTGCAATACAAGCCCTTTTACGATTGTCTTTCTAGTCTTGCCTTAGGATCAATTTTAGGACATAGACTCTCGGCCTATTTAGTGTCATCAGACCGTTACCGTGCTACCACACCGAGAACTTCCGTATCTTTGCCTCTAAGCCTTTCTCGTGCTTGTATCGTCAATGCACCTACTCTTACTTGTCTTTCGTGCTATACTCTGGGACGTAACGACTTGGTCGTGTCAATTTCTTGCCCGTGCCTCACAGCGTAACCTGACTTATCCAAACTCGCCTTACGGCCCTTCCAGACTTAACTTGAAACGTCTAACACAACTTGTGGAACCGGTGTTGAGAACTCAAGTACGACGCCATATCTCGTGGCGAAACACGTCTTTACGTATAACCAAATCTTAGGCTCATATTACCTTGGTGCATACCGTGCACGCTTTCCATAACACATCACATACTGTGCTTACGCTTCTTTTGTCACGACCGACACCGTGCATGCAGATTCGCCGCGTAGTACGCGAATTATCTATATGAAAGGCCACTGGCATGACAAGCCATCGCGGACATAGCTCGGGTAGGCGGCGGGTCCTTCAGCGCAAGTAGCGAGCCCCGTTGAAAGCCCCCGACTACCCACATAATAAAAGCATGTGCTGCTATAACGTCTACCTCCTAGGACGACTGGGCCCGGTGCCCCGGCGTATAACCAGTTTAGACAGAAATCCTTGTCGACAAGGTGTCCAATGACCACGCACCTACGAGACGTCTAGACTCACGTAAATGCATGGCCTAATTTGTTGGTACGACTGGAACCATACGTAGCGACTCGTGCTTCGAACCACCCTTTGCATAATGTGCATAGGAACGCGAGACTCCCAACCGAGGGACCGCCTCATACTTCCTAACGTGGATAGGAATGCGAGACTCCCGACCAAGGGACCGCCTCGAACTTCTTAACGTGGATAGGAACGTGAGACTCCCAACCGAGGGACCGCCTCGAACTTCTTAACGTGGATAGAACGCGAGACTCCCAACCGAGGGACCGCCTCGAACTTCTTTGAATCGAGGGAACGACTACTACATAGCCTTCCTACTTAACTTGAACAAAACGTGTTCCTTAAGTGCCATAGACCGTGGATAACTTTACATCGTGCCAACCGTGGCTCGTGTCTTTTAACCGACTTACGTACTACGCGACGCTATCACCCAAGTCATACGTTATATGACGGCCCTTGAGATCGTGGGACTATTTAACTTGACAACCGCAGAAAGAGCAGGACGGCACTTGGAATGACTTAGGTCGATCGGCATAACTTTGCCTAACTTACTCAAGCCTACAACTTAACCCGAGGGACGAGTCAAGGCTATGCCAAGCCTTGCGCAGTGGAAACGTGCATGCTTTATCGAGCATTTATGCGGGCGACACCTATGACTTAGGCAAGTTCATAGTTTGTGTCGAATACCAACTTTCCTTCTCCCAAGCCACGTGACGAAGGACCGAGTGTCATTTAAAAGCACGCTGAGTCGACTTCTATGCAGATCGTAGGACCATTTTCCATGTTCTAAGACATTCCGATGGGTCGAGATTATTCTCTTAGCTATGTGCGTTCGTAGCTTTTATATTAGCCTACTTGTGAAAGTTGAAAACATGCAAGTTATTAAGTGAAGGCTAAGATGAGGCAAGTTCACCGAAACTACCCCACCTGAGCGAGCGGTCGTCTTGACCGAACGATGTCTTCGAGCAGTCGTTGCAAGGCTAAGTCCGAATGCCGTCGGCGTTTCGATTCCTTCGATTGACTTCGCGGGACGGGGCACTACAGCCGTATAGGGCCACCTAGGGCCGCCTAGCCCCGCCTAGGGCCGAAACCTACCTAGGACCGCCGCCTAGCGCCTAGGCCAAAATTTAGTACACTGTTTTGACCATAACTCCTAGATGACTTTAGAATATTTCGTGCAAACAAATTTTGTAGGGAACTTAACACATAGGGCTAAAATAATCTGAAAGTGGCATGCAAAAAATAATATTCGTAGATATTTCTATAGTTTTTCTAAGGCAGATTGCACATATTTGACTATTCCATAAATTAGGTAACTTGTAGGTATTATAATTCAAAATTAGTATGTTATTTATGGATGAAATTTTGTGAGAACTTTAATAAATATGTGATTTAGTACTGACCAAAATTTAAGCCTCATAGGACTAGTGGTTTGGGAGACCGTTCTTCCTTTTCTTGTTGTCTCGATTTATCGAATTAATTAATAGAAAAATGTAAAGACATAAAAATCATAGGAATTTGGCTCTGAGAAAATTTATGTATAATGTGGTGACATTAGCAACTTAAATCTATTTTCTCAGAATTTTTGATATTTTAGGAGTTATTGAAAGTATAAATGTCACTCCTCGTTTCCGGTATACGTATTTTCTTGCACTATTCCTGTACATAGTATATGGTATCTGTAACATGAGCACATGTATCCTGTATTTACATCAGATCATAGCATAGAACAGTGTCTCATCACGGAGTAGTGTGCTACCCCTTGTCCTTGTCTGGTCGTATGTGTGGTTCACAGCCTCGATGATGAAATAACTGGACCATGTTGTGATTTGGATTTATTTAATTATTTTATAATGTAGCATGACATGTAGAATAGATTAGTATGGTTAGGGTTAGGGTTTAGTGAAACCATCCCATTTCCATATAAATATTCTCTTCCACTCTCCCTTTTTTCGTTCACTCTCATTTTATTTCCTCCCACCAACCCACCTAGGCAAGTACATCTTGCACTAATGGAGAGACCACATGCCATTTTTTTATTTCTTTACATTTTATTAGTCTATATTATGTATCTAAACCTTCTCTACATGTTTAGTTCTTGGAGTTTTCGGATTTGATGGCTAGTTTAGTGTAGATAAGTTTGAAAGATAGGGTTTTTTGAAGTTTTTGGGGGAAATGATATCCTAAAAGTGCTTCTTTTTTAAAACTAGTTGTTTCATGTAGTTAGAATTTAATTTTATGCTGTTTTGGCTTTTATTTCGTCAGATTTTGAGTCATAGAACATAAGTTATGGCCATTGGGATCCATGGCAGACTTGCTATTTAGGGACGACGACCCTCTGTAACGCTCCAGTCCCAAAATACGTAGGATTAGGTACGTAAACATGCCAGCCGTATAATAAATATATGTAAGCTGTAAATGCAGTATAATCACGGCTAACTAATCTCATCTTCAAAATAAAAGCATAAAGATATTATAGAATCAAATATGGGATGTCATGTAGAAGTTGCTGGATGGAGACAAATCCACTACCAAGCATTTATCTAGAAGAAAGGAAACATCAAAATAAAAAATACAAGCAGTAAGCGTGATCCAAGAGCATGTCATCTTCGATAGGAAGGAGAAGATCACGATCTTGGCTGGTACTCCTGCAGAAAGTTAAGAAAACACACACACTTGGAGAGATCACCAGGTCCTCAGAGGGACGTAACAAGATACATAAAAATATGCCTACTATGACAGTAAATAATATGCATAAGAAAATGACAGGAATAAGGGCACTATATTTCTAAACAAACTACATAAAAACGCAACATCAAGGACAATGTTCAACGCTTGGGCTAATAGATATAGGTACCATCACAACCGTAGCTCATCCGAAACTAACAGCCAACAGAATAATCACAATCCACTACAAGAAAAATGATAATTTTTGACTTTTTTTATTGACGGTCAGTAATCCCCGTCAACTATTCTGTTTTACTTGACGGATAAGGCCTTGTGTTAACTAAACCCTTATTTTGTGTTAACTATACAATATTGTACCACTTTAGTTGACGGGTTTAGGGAAACCGTTACGTAAACTACCACATTTAGTTGACCGCTAGTTTAAAGCCGTCAAGTAAAGTTGGGGGGGATTCCCGCGACTATTTCAGATGTCATTATCGTAATTTTTTGATATTTCAGATCCTCTTTCTAAAACATTAGAAGTCCCCCTCCCAAAACTCTCAAAAACCCCTCTTCTCCCACGTTCCTATCAGAAAACCCTATTTCCTCTCAGAAATCCCTCCCCCTCCACTCCCTAAAACTCTCTCCTCGTCGTCCACGGTCTCCTCGACGGCCTATGTCCCCTCTCGAAAACCCTATTCTCAGCGGCAACTTCACCATGCGACAACTTTGGTCTTCACCATGCGGTAGGTTGTAATTCTATTCCATATTCTCTGCAATTCGATTTTATGTAGTGCTAGTTGAAGTTAGGGTTTTTTGTGGATTTTTTGAGAGTAGAGTTTTTTGACAGTATAGTTTTTTTTGTAGATTTTATTGAGAGTAGGGTTTTATGTGCCTAGCTACTATGTCGTGTCCTAGTTGTGAATCAGTAGGGTTTTTAGGTCAAATTTGTTATGACGTGGGTTTTGTGTCTGGCTACTGTATCGTGTCCTAATCACAGGACTGTGTCGTGTCCTAGGATTTGTGAATAAGTAGGGTTTTTTTTTGGGTCAACGCTATATGATGTGAGTTTTCGTTTATTCACAGAAATGTGTCTTGTCCTATGGATTTTGTTTTTTCACAGAACTATGTCGTGTTCTAGGATTTGTGAATCAGTAGGACTTTTTGTGGGTCAATTGTGTCGTGTCATAGGATTTTTGTTTGTTAACACATAACTGAAACTGATTTGCTGCAGTACACTAGACCAATATACTAATGATCTGCTGCCTCATTCTTATTGCAGGGAAGGAATGAGCACCAAGCTTGAGGTCAGAATTACGATCATCAACAGCTGCTGCTCAGGTAGATTTATAACCTAGTTATATAATCTGTTTTGATTGTCGGGATTACAACCTTGTCTAAGTCATGAATGTCGAATCATAAAATGTGTCATGAATATGAGGAAGGAGTAGAAGAGTTTCTTAAGTTTGCAAAGCTCCATTTAGATAATCTTATTTCTATTCGATGTCCATGCAAAAAATATAGGAGTTATCAAAGATAAGAATCCTATAGTAGGGGACATGTGTTTCTATGGAGTTATCAAAGAAATATGGGAGCTCAATTATCATACCTTTAATATTACAGTATTTAAGTGTGATTGGGTCAAGAGTAAGGGTATTAAGGTTGATGAATTTGGTTTCACATTGGTGAACCTTAATCGAGTTGGGTACAAATCAGATTATTTTATTCTAGCTTCGCAGGTCAAGCAAGTATTTTATGTAAATGACCAACTAGATCTTCAATGGTCTGTTGTTTTTTTTACTAGTCCAAAAGATTATCTATACAAAGAAGATTCTGAAGAGGTGGATAATTTGATGAAACATCATTCCTTTATAATGCATCGTTGAATGATGGATTGTTAAATGTTGGGGATGACGATAATATGTTTTATAAAAGAGTGCGTTGTGAAGGAGATTGGGTTGATTAGTAAATTTGTATCTATGATTCTGTAACAAATTTCTATTTTCTAATGAAGCTATTGTTCAGATTGGATTGATTAGTAACTTCTTCTTTTATGTTCATTTGTTTTATTAATGAAGCTACTGTTCAGATTATTGTTTATTTATTTTCTAACTTATTCTCTTTACTTATGCAATATATTTAGATTAGTGTTCATTTGTTTTCTAACTTCTTCTCTTTACTTATGCAATATGTTTTTACTTGTGTGTAGACATCCCCAATGCCTAAAATTAGCAATTCTGTTAATGACAGGAAGAGAAAATCGAAAGAGGTATACATTTTTGTCAAATATTTTTCTTGTAGTGTGTCTCTACTATGCCTTGTATGCATATGAGACACACACACCTACAATTATACATTACCAGTGACAGTTCCTGTCATGCCCCGATTTCGTAGAATCGATAGTCGTCCCTCGGGCGTGATGCCGTGCGAACCTAAATTGCGATCGCATAAGACATAGTCATAAGGTTATCGAAACACAACAACAAGAGAATGTGCAAAGTAAATTGAACACACATTATAAAGGAGAAAACTTGAGCTTTATTGATAATGAACATCACTTTACAGACTCGATATTAAGGCGCGTGCGAGCTTTTTACAAACTGACTCTATTACAAAATGAACGTCGATGAGATAGCCGTTCTATACATTTCATCCATTGATTATACAACCAGCATTAAAAAACCACCTGGGATGGTGGGGAGTCGCTCCATCTGTCTTCTGGTCTTCAACAACGGAGTCTTCAAAAGAGATTGGATCTAGGCTTCGACCGCACGGACGAAGCTTCAAAACACATGAGCGTTGCCTTCCTTCACGCAGCACACTCCTCCCGATTTATCGCACCTATAAAGAGAGCGAGGATCAGTACAATCAACGTGTACCGGCGAGTGGCTAATTAGTTTCCAGGCTGTCACAACCCACACCCGCTTTTCGGATACGAGCTCGTGAGCAAGCCAGCTACGTATCGAGCGGACTTCAGCCCATCTCGAATACGTAAACGTTGTATAGACTATGGTATCACGTGCCTAATCATGGCAAGGCAAATTTATATCTCAATCCACAATAATAATATGAAACATGAATGAACACTATGGGTCGTGGTCTGTAGCCCACTAGCATACATGTCCGATTAGACTCCAAGAATTAACATGAGTCTATAAAGTAAGCCAACAAACAGAATATATCATGATAAGGAATGAAAGCACGAATGAAAAATAAGCGTACTATCAATATACCTGGATCCTGCAATATAAATAACTATCATCCCGATCAGCTAACTAACTCCGTGCATAAAGAAAATAAGCGTAATATCAATATACCTGGACTAGCAAGATACATAAAACATGCCTATCTAATAGTTTATCATGCATAAAGAAATAACCAGGAACGAGACAGAAACTGACAAGTACTATGAACATGGACATGAGAACAAGTACTCATTGCCTTCCTTCACGCAGCACACTCCTTCCGATTTATCGCACCTGTAGAGAGAACGAGGATCAGTACAATCAACGTGTACTGGCGAGTGGCTAATTAGTTTCCAGGCTGTCACGACCCGTACCCGCTTATCGGACGCGAGCTCGTGAGCAAGCCAGCTACGTATCGAGCGGACTCCAGCCCATCTCGAATACGTAAACGTTGTATGGACTATGGTATCATGTGCCTAATCATGGCAAGGCAAATTTATATCTCAATCCACAATAATAATATGAAACATGAATGAACACTATGGGTCGTGCTCTGTAGCCCACTAGCATACATGTCCGATTAGACTCCAAGAATTAACATGAGTCTATAAAGTAAGCCAACAAACAGAATATATCATGATAAGAAATGAAAGCACGAATGGAAAATAAGCGTAATATCAATATACCTGGATCCTGTAATGTAAATAACTATCATCTCGATCAGTTAACTAACTTCGTGCATAAAGAAAATAAGCGTAATATCAATATACTTGGACTAGCAAGATACATAAAACATGCCTATCTAACAGTTCATCATGCATAAAGAAATAACCAGGAACGAGACATAAACTGACAAGTACTATGAACATGGACGTGAGAACAAGTACTCATAAATGATCTGCTAGCAAGAAAACATGAACTATATACGTGTGTTGAAATATCGGTTTCGACATATGAACGGCTAGGGGATAAATCCGGCACCCTGCACGTGTCGTGTGCAGCTGCTATTAGTCAAGTTTAGACATTTTAGGATATTTTTGGGCAGTTCACACGTCTACTAAGATATTTCCTCGCCCAACTAGTACTCATGGAATCAGGTCACAAGCATGGTAAATCACATAAATGACAGTCAAGAAGTATAAACAAAATCTATGTACTAATCTCCGTGTGACAAGCGTGTCAACAAGCAGAAGAGGCATTGTCAACCAAATCAACTCTAGAAAATTAAATGATAACATATAACTAAAGGAGAAATAATATAAGCATGAAATAAACTGTAGAGGGAGGCAAGGTATACTTGCCTGGTGGTAGCACGAATAACCAACAATATACCGTCAACTAGTAAGCCATAAAGTCCAAATCTCACAACTGTCTCCGAAAGCTGAAATAGACATTACCAACGTTTTCAGAATGGTCAAATTAGCTAGAATTGTCTGTCCATAAGTCCAATTCTGGACACAGGGGCAAAACGGTGTCCGTCGTTGGACCCGCTTTGTACCAAAAAGTATGCCAGAGTCAATGGTCTCTAAAGTCGTCAAACTATCTGTCTATGAATTCTTTTTAATGATACGAATCCAACGGTATATCCAATTTTGGATTCCGGTAGGCCGTGCACGAAATCGCCCGTTGAGTCGGATCGTGGGGCCCGTAAAACGGCGATCTAATCAACTGTCTCAGAATCAGACCAAACTCGGCATACAGGACCAGAAAAATGATACGGTCCTGTTGGCGCAATTTTGTCTCGATCTAACGAACGTGCACAAAGTATTGGAAAATATGTAAAGAGACCAATACGGTGAATTTCGACGGATACGTATCAAATTCGTCGCACACACGCAACCAATTTGAATTCCGTCAAAGTCCACACGTCCGCGAAGTCGATACGCACCTTTCGATGCTTTCGGTTCGCGACTACGTCGCCCGATTTGGCGGGACGCACGTCGTATCGGGACAAATTTTAATTTTCTAAACTGTTTTGTTGCGAGTTTTTCTTGATTTTTAGGAACAGATTTCTTTGTATACAATTAATGAAATTCAAAACTATGAAATAGGTTCTAAAGCCCTATGTGTTGTCTAAATTACCCTTTAATTATTTTTCCTAGACTGTCGCTGGATCGACAATGAATTACCTTCCAACAGAGGTGTTTGGACTGATTCACTATCCTGTTTCAGGGAGGTTTTTCTTCGACTTTGCGTCGATTTATCGGACAACATGGTGCGTCTAATCACGAAGTGTTTGAAGGGAATAATAGGCGTACAGGTTGTTAACATACCAGTCAAGTAGTTTGCGAAACGATCTACTGTACGCGATGATACGTCGTTGCGAAGTTGGGCTCCTTGTTGCAACTGCTGCTGTCTCTGTGCGGCTGGTGGTTGTGTACTGCGGCCTGCTGTCGACCGATAGCGGCTCGTGGTGGCACGCGAAGGCCGGGGCAGGGTCGCCAGGGTTGGGGAGGAAGGGTGGCGGCTTCGGAATTAGGCTTTTGATGGAAACCCCCTTCCTCTCTCTCGATACATATATAAGAAGGTCGACTGATGCTGAGTTTGGGGGAGGCTATATGGGCCGGGCTGTGCAATCACCAGGGGTCGGGCCTTGGACCTGGTCGGGCTGGGACTTCCCTATTCCTTATATTTTCTATTTCTTTTTCTATTGTTCTCTCCCTCTCCCTCTCCCTCTCTCTCTCTCTCTCTCTCTATATATATATATATATATATGTGTGTGTGTGTGTGTGTGTGTGTGTGTGTGTGTGTGTATAAATATATATATAATGATATGTACATTTATATCGTAAATACAAATTTAGGCATATATATACATATGTAAATATATATAATGTGATATATACATATATACCATAAATACAAGTACAAGCAATAAAATATTCTAAGTATAATCAATATTTATAATATAGAATTCTTAATTTATATACTAATCTATATATAAATTATTACAATTAGCTATATATATATATATATATATATATATATATATATATATATATATATATATATATATATATATATATATATATTCTGAAACGAAAATACATTGAAAGAGACACAACAGTACAAAAAATTGGGCCCACATGGGTCACCCAGTTTTCAAAATTCAAAAACGAAAAGGAATTCAAAATTCAAAAAACGAAAAAGAAAAGCGTGCGTCCCGAGGGAAGATCGGTCCGCACGCACGCGGGAACCGATGGGAGCGCGGTCTGAGGGGAGCGCGGCCCGAGGGGAGCTGAAGCGACAGCGGCGCGCTGCCCGAAGCACCCAGTGCCCGGACCGAGGAGGGCCGACGAAGGTGGAGCCTCGCGGCGAGGGGGGCCACCGCCGGGAGGGGGGCCGACGCAATGGAGGCAGGGGGCGTCGGCGGGGGCCGACGGCGGGGGCTAAGCCACGGTGGCGAGGCAAAGGAGCGAGGAGAAATCGCCTGGGGAAGCAAAGGAGCGAGGGAGACTCGATGATCCCAGCACGGCGGGGAGCGACGGCGGGGGCAAAGCCCCGGCGTCGAGGGGGAATGCCAGAGGAGGAGGGGCCTTCCCCGGGGAGCATGCACGGCCGCAGCAAATGAGGCGGGGGGGAGAGCGCGAGGGGGGAGCGACGCCGGGCGACTCCGCGTCTGGGAGAAGAGACTCAGGCCGCCGGAGGGGTGGGGAGACGGGGGCTGAGCCGCCGGGGCGCAGGGGCTGGCACGTCGGGTGGGGGTGACGACACGGCGGGGAGAGCCGTGGGGGCTCCGCCAAGGACGGCGGGGAGCCTTAAGAGGGGACGAGCCAGGGAAGGCGGCCAGAGGGGCTCCGGCTAGTGGGCTCCTGGGAGAAGGAAGACGACCCGGAGGAAGGAGGCGGAGGGGGAAGAAGAGCGCAGGTACCGCCAGGAGAGAGGGGAGAGGTCGGGAGGAGGCGGGGGCCGGCGGACGGTCACCGGCGAGGGACGGCCCAAACGTACTGAGAGAAGGGGAGCGGGCCGGCGGCCGGCGAAGGGAAGAGGGCTGCCAGCTCTGTCGGCGGAAGACGAGGAGGCGAGGCGACGACCGCAGCAGGGGCCGCCGGGGGGCGACACGACGCAGGAGGAGGGGGAGGAAGCGTCGGGGGAAAGGCGGGGGTACGCGGGAGAGCCGGAGAGGGGGCCGGAGCTGGAGGAGGGGGGAGCTCCAGAGTGATCGAGGCGGTGGCTGGGAAGGGACGGCGGTGGGCCGCGTCAGGGTCGCCGGGGGGAGGAGCCCACGAAGACGACGCGGCGAGAGAAGCAGGAGGCCACCTAACGGTGAGGGACGCCGGGATGAGTGCCACGGCCAAAGAGGGGGGCAGCGCGGGGGCCGGAGCGACGCCCAGGTGGGTGTGGCCCGGAGGGAGGAGGACCGGCGTCCGGCGTCTCCCACGGGAACGCCGGGGACGACGTCGCCGAGAGCGCCGAGGTGGAAAGGGGAGGGGGTCGGGGAGCCCCGCCTGGAAGGGGAAGGGGGGAGACCAGCGGGGTGGGGGCCACGAAGGGCCCGGGCTGCCGAAGAAGGGCCCGGCTAGCCACACGGGCCAGCCGAACACAAGGCAAATACCGGCGAGTGGCGGAGCTCCCAACCGGAGTCCGCACGGAGGGGCTCCCAACAGCCCGCACTGAGGAGCTCCCAACAGCCCGGCCATTGACACCATATATATATATATATATATTTATATATATATATATATATATATATATATATATATATATATATATATATATATATATATAAAGCCTAATTTTGTATATATATATATATATATAATTTTTTTTATATATATACATACATATATATATATATATATATATATATATATATATATATATATATATATATATATATATATATATATATATATATATATATATATATTCATGATATACAAAATTAGGCTTTATATATATATATATATATATAGCCTACATAAATCCCACATCCAAAATATATGTTAAGGAAATATTCACAATATATTCAAATAAAACATTAATTCTTTATGGAAAGCATATATAATATAACTGTCTTTTGTAAAAGGGCTGCTAGGTCACTAAACAATTTTAAAAAGGCTAATCTGTACATCTACATGGAAATCCTTAGACGCTCTACCCCTCCACATGCGCTTGGGCTTGGTTAGGATTCAGTCCGGGCTAGTTTGGTACAACCGGGTCTTCTATACGTCAATAAATTAAAACATCTATGGAGGTTAAGTCGCAACTTGGCCTGGTTTTCCTAGTTAGGACATCACTATGGCTCGGCCTTCCCTACCCGAGCCAAAATACTAGTCAAGGCACACAACTACACTATCCGTGCCATGATTCCTAGTCACCTTATACTCCAATTCCTAACTATGACGAAAGTCATCTACCATAATAATAATTAAATAATTATTTATAAAAATCTAAAAATCACCATTTAAATTAAATAAGTAAAAGATATTTCAAAAATTTCGGGCAGAGGAGTTACAAATCTATCCACCTTAAAATAATTTTGTCCTCGAAATTATAATTCATAACTATTCCTTAAAATTCAAAAGGAAGTCTACCTTAACCTTAATCTCCTTAAATTTTAATTCCTCAAAATAGTTTATATCCTTCTCCTAGCCATTTTGTAACTACGAAGCCTCGAGGACTTCTACCTACCTTTGGTCACACTACTACCTCAAAGGTATGTCACTAAAACTTTATAATCTTCCATCTAGTTGCTAGAATCATTACCCATAGATATCTAAGACATATGGCATCTATAATTCCACCATATCTATCAAACAACCAAAAATTTAATAATCAAGCAATATTATACTATAACTTAAGAATTTCTGATAAATTCTAGACAACATGATCGTTCATCACCTCGAAATAGGAAGAGACAAAAATCAATGGTTCGGAAGGCAGGGAAGAATAATCGAGAACAAATATTACATTTCAAGGACGTAGCGAAATTTCTAGGAGAATTTTCAAGGCAATGTGGATTAAAATTTCTACGGGTTTAGTCATATTCGCAGGCTCGTATCAGTACATTTACGTAACCGATACGTTATGCTCTGACCTGTATGGGCCACAAAATAAAATTTGTCACGATCCACACCCGCTTTTCGGACGCGAGCTCGTGAGCAAGCTAGCTACGTATCGAGCGGACTCCAGCCCATCTCGAATACGTAAATGATGTCTGGACTATGGTATCACGTGCCAAATCTTGGCAAGGTAAATCTATATCTCAATCTACAATAAGAATATGAAACATGAATGAATACTATGGGTCATGGTCTGTAGTCACTAGCATACATGTCCGATTAGACTCCAAGAATTAACATGAGTCTATAAAGTAAGCCAACAAACAGAATATATCATGATAAGGAATGAAAGCACGAATAAAAAATAAGCGTAATATCAATATACCTGGATCCTGTAATGTAAATAACTATCATCCCGATCAGCTAACTAACTCCGTGCAATCAACTATCTGAAGAGATCATCAGGTCCTCAGGGGACTAGCAAGATACATAAAACATACCTATCTAACAGTTTATCATGCATAAAGAAATAACCAGGAACGAGACAGAAACTGACAAGTACTATGAACACGGACACGAGAACAAGTACTCATAAATGATCTGCTAGCAAGAAAACATGAACTATATACGTGTGTTGAAATATCGGTTTCAACATATGAACGGCTAGGGGGTAAATTCGGTACCCTGCACGTGTCGTGTGCAGCTGCTATTAGTCAAGTGTAGACATTTTGGAATATTTTTGGGTAGTTCACACGTCTACTAAGATATTTTTCCGTCCAACTAGTACTCATGGAATCAGGTCACAAGCATGGTAAATCACATGAATGACAGTCAAGAAGTATAAACAAAATCCATGATACTAATCTCCGTGTGGCAAGCGTGTCAACAAGCAGAAGAGGCATGTCAACCAAATCAACTCTAAAAAATTAAATAATGACATATAACTAAAGGAGAAATAATATAAGCATGAAATAAACTGTAGAGGGAGGCAAGGTATACTTGCCTGGTGGTAGCACGAAGAACCAACAATATACCGTCAACTAGTAAGCCATAAAGTCCAAATCTCACAACTATCTCTGAAATCTGAAATAGACATTACCAATGTTTTCAGAATGGTCAAATTAGCTAGAATTGTCTGTCCATAAGTCCAATTCTGAAATCAGGGGCAAAACGGTAATTTCAGATCAAAACGGTGTCCGCCGTTGGACCCACTTTGCACCAAAAAGCGTGACAGAGTCAATGGTCTCTAAAGTCGTCAAACTAACTGTCTATGGATTCGTTTTAATGATACAAACCCAACGGTATGTCCAATTTTGGATTTCGGTGGGCCGTGTACGAAATCGCCCGTTGAGTCGGATCGTGGGGCCCGCAAAACGGCGACCCGATCAACTATCTCGGAATCGGACCAAAATTGGCATACAGGACCAAAAAATGATACGTCTTGTTGGCACAAGTTTTATCTCGATCTGACGAACGTGCACAAAGTAATTGAGAAATATGCAAAGAGGTCGATACGGTAAATTTCGACGGATACACATCAAATTCGTCGCGCACACGCAACCAATTTGAATTCCGTCAAAGCCCACACGTCCGCGAAGTCAATACGCACCTTTTGATACTTTCGGTTTGTGTCCACGTCGCCCGGTTTGGCGGGACGCACGTCGTATCGGGACAAATTCTAATTTTCTAAACTGTTTTGTTGCAGGTTTTTCTTGATTTTTAGGAACAGATTTCTCTGTATACAATTAATAAAATTCAAAACTACGAAATAGGTTCTAAAGCCCAATATGTTGTCTAAATTACCCTTTAATTAGTTTTCCTAGTCTGTTGCTGGATCGGCAATGAATCGCCTTCCAACAGAGGTGTTTGGACTGATTTACTGTCCTGTTCCGGGGAGGTTTTTCTTCGACTTTGCATCGATTTATCAGACAACATGGTGCATCTAATCATGAAGTGTTTGAAGGAAATAATAGGCGTACAAGTTGTGAACATACCGGTCAAGTAGTTTGCGAAACGATCTACTGTACGCGACGATACGTCGTTGCGAAGTTGGGCTCCTTGTTGCAACTGCTGCTGTCTCTGTGCGGCTGGTTGCTGTGCACTGTGGCCTGCTGCCGGCCGATGATAGCTCATGGTGGCGAGCGGAGGCCGGGGCAGGGTCGCCAGGGTTAGGGAGGAAGGGTGGCGGCTTCGGAATTAGGGTTTTGATGGAAACCCCCCTCCCTCTCTCTCGATACATATATAGGAAGGTCGGCTAATGCTGAGTTTGGGGGAGGCTATATGGGCCGAGCTGTGCAATCACCAGGGATCGGGCCTTGGGCCTGGTCGGGCTGGGACTTCCCTATTCCTTCTATTTTCTATTTCTTTTTCTATTGTTCTCTCCCTCTCTCTCTCTCTCTCTCTCTATATATATATATATATATTGTCATAACCCGCACCCTAGAGTAAGGGCACGAGACGTGGGTACGTCCAGCCTACGCCGTAGTGTCGGCGGTAGAACGCTGTCCTAGGTCAACATACATCTAACAATATATCTCTAAACAGTTTATACTCCCCGAATGGGGGTGACATAACAGTAAATGAACTCAATCACAACTAAGGAATATATAGCATGATATGAAATAGAACTCAAGGAAAAATAGATGATAAAGTAGTCTAAGATAATCCCAACAAATATCCAGAGGTACATGGTCTCAGATACTGAATGAAAGAATATATACAACTCAGAACAGAATAAAGTCTAGCTAAACAGTCTCAAGACAACATAAGATACGATAAGCCTAACTAAACTAGCCTAGGCAATGGGGGTGATGTCCTCAGCTAGAGCTGGGTCCTCCTGAGGGTCCAGCTCGCAAGTGTCATCTAAGGCTGCCCCGTAGAAAGTATCCAGACAGGCCTCCTCCTCGTCCTTTGTAATATTTTCAACAGGTCCAGTCAGGACAGGAGCGAGCACAATACATCTCAACAGATCATAGCAGGTCAGAAAATATACACATGCAATAGAGTAAGATACAGGTACTGAAGAATACAGTATATAAACAGAGAGAGAGAACTGTAATAGAAATATCTACTATAAGTAAAGAACTAACAATGGCTAATGAGTCAGAGTACATGATAGCACATGTGAACAGAACAGATTTGTACATGATCTAAACTAAAGAGTTTTACATGATCTACACTACTATGGAATTGTTCACATGACTACTAGCACTCTCCCGTTTCCCCAATCAATACACAACGATCTAAGCAGGTTATGTTATTATACATGATATCACATGGGGGCCCATGAAAGGGTGCACATGATATTATACATGAGGGCTCCGTGAACATGAGAGTACATGATTCACAGGAGTATACATGTATGGTGAAAGCACAGGAGTACATGATGAAAGTGAAACGCACATGACACAATGTACCTGATGCTCCCGAGGGGGATAACATCGCATAAAGAGATCCATATAGTACCAATCCGTGATAATGTCGTGACAGCATCAAGTAATCTAAAGCAGGAAAATAATTCTAAGCAGGATATGAAATGATCAGAGAATGTACTCGCCTGGTATTTGAGTGTCCAATATGAAAGTACTGTCCGAGGAGTGGTGTCTGGCTGCTAATCAGAACAGCACAAGTCACAACAAGTCTAAAATGGTAAAATAAAGTTCTACTATACATTCTACATGAGTCTAGGTCAATCTAGGCCAAAGTCAACTCTGGTCAACCCTAGTAGTCAAACTAGGTCAACTATGGTCAAACTTGGTCTAACAAGTCTAAACTAGTCTATTCTAGGTCTAATAAACCATTCTAGGTTCTAACAAGACTAATCTAGGCTTACTAGGCAATATCATGCCCTAACAACCAAACCATAACATTACACACATAACAATATACCTATATTTAATACTCACATAGATATAACTATATAATCTAATATAGGAATATACATATAGGCTATCTATGAGATATCTCACATATATATAGGATACATATATACATATACATGTATAAAGAGAGGGGGCACTCATGCACTCAAGTGTGTGTGTGTCACATGAATGCAAATGTGTGTGTGTGTGTGTGTGTGTGTGTGTGTGTGTATGAGACATACATGAGGGTGTATGAGAGTGAACATGGTGTCAAGTGTGCATGCTAAAGTGTGTGAGTGAGGGATAATGATGTGTATGTACATGCTTGTGTGTGTGTGTAATGGTGTGGGTGTGTGAATGATAAAATGTGATAGTTACATACTAGTTTGTGTGTGTGGGTGAAAACTGTAAAAGTGTGTGTATAATTGTGAGTGATGTGTGAGTGTTTTAGAGAGTGAGGGTGATGAAATGAGATGTATGAAATATGTGTGTGAGACATAGGGGTGTGAAGAGTGGGTGATGTGAGATGGTGCTAATGTGTATGTGTGAGTGATACTGGACTTATGCACAGAAAACAGCAAGGGAAGGGAAATCAAAACACAATAAAAAACTGAAAACCATTCTCAGTTCAGAAAACTGAATTCCAGTTTCCAGTTTTTCATTCAATCCCCATTTTGATTCCCATATACCCCCAAAACACACCAAAATCGACACACAGCTTGTTTACCTATATGAGAACCCTAAATGGGACTAAAACCAACATTTAAGCAGTAATAAATAGGTTAAAATAGGTGTCCAATTTCGTATTTGAAAACTGGAAATTTCAGGATACATTACACTGTTCAGAATTTGGGTAAATTGATAAATACCCATAAAAAATCATTAAAATACAAAATAACGAGTTGGTAATTAAAATATATATTATATATGTGTCACACAACATAATGGTGTCCACCCAAGTGGACACGATGTGTCCAAACTGAAACAAGACACGAAACAGTGCACACAGGCACTGTTTCAGTGCACACATCGTGCACGTGTGCACGCGTGTCGTGCACACGACACAGCACGAACTAGGCTACGTGCTCGTGCACACGTGTACACCTACACTAGGGCTAGGACTAGGTTGACCTGTACTGTGTCCTCGACGTGTCTGTGATTGATACGAAAGCCGTATCAGTGTCAAGAAAATCTGACTGGAACTGACAACCCCGACCAGTGCAACGTGAATAACTCCCTCGACACGCCACGTGGGCCCCTGAAACTTGATACGTGGTGTGTCAGTGGGTGTCCCATGAAGGTTGTGTCGAACCTCGTGTCAAGTGGCCGTGTGTCGTGTCCGGTACAACCCCCGAACAGCAGGACAGGCAGTCCCGAGCGCGCGCGAACGTGTCCCCGTGTCCAAACAGACACCACACCACACCATAATCACTTCAGTCCATAAGAAATATGTAAGCGACAACAAAATAGTAATTTCCAT
Source organism: Iris pallida (assembly GCA_029216955.1). Taxonomy (NCBI): domain Eukaryota; kingdom Viridiplantae; phylum Streptophyta; class Magnoliopsida; order Asparagales; family Iridaceae; genus Iris; species Iris pallida. The sequence goes on from JANAVB010005796.1 coordinate 8,826,396, forward strand.
TCAAATAGATTTCGAAAATAACCCAAAAAGTTCCTTTGTGGCATTTACACAAATACATTCATAGGGACACTGATACGTGTCTAAATAGGACACGAAATGGACCCAAATTCTAGGGTTTCCTATTCCTACAGTTAGGTTAGGCCTAGGGCTCCCTAGATATGCAATAAAACCAGAATTTCATGGTGAAAATAGGAAGTTACCTCTATGAATCAAAACCCCCAAAAAGCTCTAAAGAGAGATGTTCCTCTTGATGGTGAAACTTCTCCAAATTGATTTGAATCTGAGAAAATCATGTAACAACAGCAAGAATACTAAAATTAAAACCTATTGCAATTTGTTTGGGGAAAAAGGAGCTAAAATAGATTTTCTAGGGATTTTTGAAGTTGGGACATTACCTCTTTCTAAAGCTTGTTCTTCCTTAGAGGCTAGCCCTAATTTCTAAGAGATTATTTATAGGGGGGATCCCTAGGAGGGGTTAAATGGCTGGACAAAATTGTTAGGATTAGGGTTTGGGCACTTGGCTAATGGGCTTTGGGCTTAGTCATAATTCAATGACTTAAAAATCACAAGTCATGACTTATGGTCAAAACTTTCTATTCAAAACTCAATATTCCTAATTGTTTTCACTAACTAGAGTATGGTTAACTTAACTTAACCTAGTGTCTCATATCTAGTCAAGTCCAACTTAACTAGGGTTAGGTCACAAAGTCAAAGCTAGTCAAAGTCAACCTAGTCAACCCTCATTCAAACAATTCCCAAATAATTTCTAAAAATTTCCATAAATTTAAATAAATTCTAATAAATTCAAATTACCCCAAAAATGTCAAAAATACCCTCAAACTAGAAATGTGGTAGTGACAAATCTACCCTCCTTAAAAGAATTTTGTCCTCGAAATTGAAAGGCGAAATGCAACTGATGAGAAGGATAGAAGTATACCTCACGGTCCAAAAAGATATGGGTAACGCTCGCGCATCTCATCCTCCCGCTCCCAGGTAGACTCTCCTGGAGAATGATGCCTCCATGCGACGCGTACCAAGGGTATCACCTGGTTCCTCAGAACCTTCTCCCGTCGATCCAGTATCTCCACTGGCTGCTCTGGATAGCTGAGAGAAGGCCCAACCTCAATCTCTGAATGATCGAGCACATGGCTAGGGTCAGCCACGTACCGTCTCAACTGTGATACATGGAATACGTTGTGGACCCCCACTAGCACAGGCGACAAGTCTAGCCTGTATGCAACGTCACCGACTCTCCCGCTGATAACGAAAGGGCCGATGAAGCGCGGGCTAAGCTTCCTGCCTCCACCAAATCGTATCGTACCACGAGTCGAAGATATCCTCAAGAAAACCTGGTCTCCGACCTAATCACAAGCAAGGTCTCAATGAATTATAATAAACAAACATGATCAAAAATCACAAACAAACAAACCTAAATCTAATCCTACTCTAATCTGTACCTCAAACTCCAACGGCCTCCGGTGGCTATCGGCCCAGTGCCGATGTCTGTCCTGCGCTACGTGAAGTCTGTCCCTGATGAGCTTCACCTTCTCGGCTGCGTCAACAACCATCTCTGGCCCCAGTAAAGCTCGTTCTCCAACATCATCCGAAGATAAGGGTGTACGACACCTACGCCCGTACAGAGCCTCGAAAGGTGACATCTCAATGCTGGCCTGGAAACTGTTGTTGTAAGCAAACTCCACCAAATGAAGATGATCCTCCCAGGAACCTCCAAAGTCCAGGACGCACGTCCGTAGCATATCCTCAAGTGTCTGAATAGTCCGCTCTGACTGTCCGTCCGTCTGGGGTGGTATACAGTACTAAACTTGAGCTGAGTGCCCAAGCTGGTCTGCAGACTCCTCCAGAAATGGAAAGTAAAGCGACTATCCCGATCTGAGACGATGCTGACCGGAACTCCGTGAATCCTGACTATCTGCCGCATATACATCTCCGCCAGCCTCTCTGTAGACGTACCCACCTTTAATGGCAAGAAGTGGGCCGATTTGGTCAACCTGTCAATGATGACCCAAATCGCATCTTTTCCTCCTGGTGTACGCAAAAATCCTGATACGAAGTCCATAGTGATATGCTCCTATTTCCACTCGGGAATGGGCAGCGGCTGCAACAATCCACCGGGCCTCTGTCTCTCTGCCTTGACCTGCTAACAGACCAAACACCTAGCCACGAAGCGAGCCACCTCCCGCTTCATCTCTGACCACCAAACATGCTTCCTCAGATCTCGGTACAACTTGTTGGCACCCGGGTGTATAAAGTACTGAGATCTGTGGGCCTCCTACATAACCTGCTCTCTGAGATCTCCGCTGGGCACACATAATCTGGAACCGTGCCTCAAGGCACCATCCTCTGCAAGGGAAAACTCGCCCTCCAGTAATCCTGCTCGAACCTGCTCTCGGAGACACCGCAGAGCAACGTCCTCAAACTGTGCCGACTTGATCCTCTCCACCAAGTCTGACTGAATCTGCATGCCCCACATCTGCATCTGCACTCCGGGCACGATCACCTCAATCCCAAGGCTCTCCAAGTCTGTAAGCAAATATCGATCCATGGTCAAACACATGGCTGTCGGATACCTACTCAAGGCATCGACAACCACGTTGGCCTTCCCTGGGTGATACTGAAGTAGGATGTCAAAATCCTTCATCAACTCTAGCCATCTGTGCTGCCTCATGTTCAACTCCTTCTGAGTGAACACATACTTTAAGCTCTTGGGATCTGTAAAGATCTCCACCCTCTCCCCATACAGATAATACTTCCACAACTTCAAAGCAAATATCACCGCTGCCAGCTCCAGGTCGTGGGTAGGGTAGTTCTTCTCATGGGGACGTAATTGCCTGGAAGCATAGGCAATCACCTTCCCATGCTGCTGCAAGACGCAACCCAGCCCCTTCCCTGAAGCGTCACTATAAATAGTAAAACCACCTGATCTTGAAGGCAAAGTCAGAATCGGAGCTGTTGTAAGCCGCTTCTTCAACTCATCAAAAGCTGCCTGACACTCCTCTGACCAAACATACTCAGCATCCTTCCGGGTCAACCGAGTCAACGGCTCTGCAACCCGGGAGAAATCCTGCACAAATCTCCGATAATATCCAGCCAGCCCCAGGAAACTCCTGATCTCTGCAACTGAAGTCGGCGCTGCCCATGCCTCAACTGCTACAATCTTCTTGGGGTCAACTGAGATACCATCTCCAGTCACCACATGCCCCAAGAAGTCCACCCGGTCCAAGAAGAACTCACACTTGGAGAGCTTTCCGTAAAGCTGCTCCTTCCTGAGAATCTCCAGCACTATCTTCAAATGCTCCTCGTGCTCCTCCTCAGTCTTAGAATATATCAAGATGTCGTCAATAAACACCACCATAAACTGATCCAGATACTGGTGGAACACCTTGTTCATAAGGTTCATAAACACTGCTGGTGCACTGGTTAGCCCAAACGGCATAACCAAAAACTCAAACTACCCGTACCGCATCCTGAAAGCAGTCTTGGGAATATCCTCCCCCTTCACCTTCACCTGGTGATATCCCGACCTCAGATCAATCTTGGAAAATACCCGAGCTCCGCTCAACTGGTCAAAAAGGTCGTCGATCCGCGACAGTGGGTATTTGTTCTTGATCGTGAGGTTGTTGAGTGCCCTATAGTCAATACACATCCATACTGACCCATCCTTCATCGGCACAAACAACACTGGTGCACCCCATGGCGACGAACTCGAGCGGATGAAGCCCTTGTCCTGTAGCTCATCCACCTGCTTCTTCAGCTCCACCAGCTCGCTGTTGTTCACCCGATAGACATACTGAGAGATGGGCTCCGCTCCTGGAACCAAGTCTATCGAGAACTCTATGTCTATGTCTGGTGGCAATCCCGGCAACTCCTCTGGGAAAACATCTATATACTCTGCTATCAAGGGGTATGGAATCGCCTGCTCCTCGACCGAGACTCCACAGAAGACTCCGCTGCTCTGCTCTGCCTGACGTCTGGAGTACTCGAACTCTGGCTCCCCCGGTGCTCTGAAAAGAACTCTACCCCCTTTGCAATCAATGCTGGCGTGGTTCCTGCTCAACCAATCCATGCCTAATACTATATCGTAGTTCGGCAATGGCATTACGAGCAGGCTCACCTCCAACTCATGGCCTCCCAAAACTACTCTCCGACCCTTACAAACATCACTCACGAGGATAATACCACCTCCGGTCGTGATCTTGTAAGTCCTAGGCAACGATTCAGCTACGATACCGTGTCTAATCGCAAAAGATACTGATATGAAGCTATACGAAGCACCGGAATCGAATAATGTAAAAGATGGACTGGAGTCGAGAAGAATCGAACCTGCGATCAGCTCTCCGATGGCCTCCGCATCCTCTGCTGCCATGGCGAATCTTCGCCCTTGCTGGCCTCCCCTGGCCTGCTGCTGGTGCTGGACGAACCTCTGCTGCTGCGTCTGCAGGGCTGGTCCCCTCTGCTGGCCTGCTGCTGCCCTGGCTCCTTCTTTCTGGGCTGTTCGTCCCCCAGACCTAGCACAATCCCTCAGCTGGTGATCTGCCGCTCCACAAAGAAGGCACCTCCCGAGCCTCTTTCTGTACTCATTCCATCCATGCCCTGGCTTCTTGCAGAAGGTGCAACTGACTGCCTGCTGCCTGGGTGCCTGATGCTGAAACTGCTGCTGGTGAACTGGCCTCTGCTGGATCGGCTGCGGCTGGAACTGCCTCAGCTGCTGGTACTGAAAGTGGGGCCTCTTGGCCTGGCCTCCGCTGCTGCTGCCCCCGACTGGGTCTCGTCCCCTATTGAGCCTAAGCTCAAGATCATCCTCTGCCAACAAGGCTTCCGTCAAGATCTCCTCGAATGTGGCATCCCGGTTTCCCTTGGTCAAGGACTTGACCTCCTTGACTAGACCCTTCCGAAACCTCTGGGCCTTCGCCGTCTCGTTCAAGCCCTCTACGAACCTGTCGAGGCGGCCAAACTCCCCGGCGTACTCCTCCACTGAAAGACTCCCCTGGACTAGGCTCTCGAACTGCGTCTCCAAGGCTCTGAGTGCTGAATCTGGGAAGAACTTCTTCTTGAAGAAGCCCTTGAACTGCTCCCAAGTCTGCACAGCTACCCCCACCCTGGGGTCTGACTGATACCAGGTACGAGCAAGATCTCGCATCCGGCTAGCTGCATCCTCGATCTGAAGATCTGCTGGTATCCTGGCCAGGCGGAAGATCTCCTCTATATGCTCGATCCACTCGTCGGCATATAGGATCCCCTCTGTCCCCAGAAAGTCTCTGGGGCTCATCTTCTAGAACTGCTCGATCCCCGGTGTCCTCGGCTGATGGACCACTGGTCGAGCTGCAACCGTCGTAAGGGCCAACTCCATGCCCCTGTCCTGTCGAGCCTGCTGCCGGTCCATGAACTGCTGGAAGTACGCGAACATCTGCGCTGCATCCACGTATCCTGGAGGCGGCTGCTGGAAGGGATCCTCTGGGATGACCGGGTCCTGCCTCCGAGCCGGTGGAAGCATACCCCCTGCTGCTGCTGCCGAGGTCTCAATACGAGCAGAGGTGGCAGGAGCTGCAGTCCCCTGGCCCTGCTGTACTGGCTGGGAGGTAGCAATCCCCTCCATAGCATCCCCATGAATGGTACACTGTGATCGAGTCTCTACCATCCTGAAGATAGACAAACAAGAGTATCAATTTCTGAGAAAGAAGCGAAATAACAAAGGCGGACAATTAAAATTCAAAGGATCAGCTGATAATAAGGATTTAGATGGCAATAAAAGAATTTTTCCTAAAGTGATTAAGTACCTTAAAATTAATGTCCTATATCCTACTGTAGGCTGTAGTGATACTCTAATTCGAATACCACTACACTTCTAGTCTGGACCTGCATGGGCCACCACTAAAAACGTGTCACGACCCGCACCCTAGAGTAAGGACACGAGACGTGGGTACGTCCAGCCTACGCCGCAGTGTCGGCGGTAGAACGCTGTCCTAGGTCAATATACATCTAACAATATATCTCTAAACAGTTTATACTCCCCGAATGGGGGTGACATAACAGTAAATGAACTCAATCACAACTAAGGAATAGATAGCATGATATGAAATAGAACTCAAGGAAAAATAGATGATAAAGTAGTCTAAGATAATCCCAGCAAATATCCAGAGGTACATGGTCTCAGATACTGAATGAAAGAATATATACAACTCAGAACAGAATAAAGTCTAGCTAAACAGTCTCAAGACAACATAAGATTAGATAAGCCTAACTAAACTAGTCTAGGCAATGGGGGTGATATCCTCAGCTAGAGCTGGGTCCTCCTGAGGGTCCAACTCGCAAGTGTCATCTAAGGCTGCCCCGTAGAAAGTATCCAGACAGGCCTCCTCCTCGTCCTCTGTAATATTTTCAACAGGTCCAGTCAGGACAGGAGCGAGCACAATACATCTCAACAGATCATAGCAGGTTAGAAAATATAAACTTGCAGTAAGTAAGATACAGGTACTGAAGAATACAGTATGTAAATAGAGAGAGAGAACTATAATAGAAATATCTACTATAAGTAAAGAACTAACAGTGGCTAGTGAGTCAGAGTACAGGATAGCACATGTGAACAGAACAGATTTGTACATGATCTACACTAAAGAGTTTCACATGATCTACACTACTATGGAATTGTTCACATGACTACTAGCACTCCCCCGTTTCCCCAATCAATACACAAGGATCTAAGCAGGTTATGTTATTATACATGATATCACATGGGGGCCCATGAAAGGGTGCACATGATATTATACATGAGGGCTCCGTGAACATGAGAGTACATGATTCACAGGAGTATACATGTATGGTAAAAGCACAGGAGTACATGATGAAAGTAAAACGCACATGACACAATGTACCCGATGCTCCCGAGGGGGATAACATCGCATGAAGAGATCCATATAGTACCAATCCGTGTCGTGACAGCATCAAGTAAAGTAATCTAAAGCAGGAAAATAATTCTAAGCAGGATATGAAATGATCAAAGAATGTACTCGCGTGGTATCTGAGTGTCCAATATGAAAGTACTGTCCGAGGAGTGGTGTCTGGCTCCTAATCAGAACAGCACAAGTCACAACAAGTCTAAATGGTAAAATGAAGTTCTACTATGCATTCTACATGAGTCTAGGTCAATCTAGGCCTAAGTTAACTCTTGGTCAACTCTGGTCAACCCTAGTAGTCAAACTAGGTCAACTATGGTCAAACTTGGTCTAACAAGTCTAAACTAGTCTATTCTAGGTCTAATAAACCATTCTAGGTTCTAACAAGACTAATCTAGGCTTACTAGGCAATATCATGCCCTAACAACCAAACCATAACATTACACACATAACAATATACCTATATTTAATACTCACATAGATATAACTATATAATCTAATATAGGAATATACATATAGGCTATCTATGAGATATCTCACATACATATAGGATACATATACATATACATGTATAAAGAGAGGGGGCACTCATGCACTCAAGTGTGTGTGTGTCAAATGAATGCAAATGTGTGTGTGTGTGTATGAGACATACATAAGGGTGTGTGAGAGTGAACATGGTGTCAAGTGTGCATGCTAAAGTGTGTGAGTGAGGGATGATGATATGTATGTACATGCTTGTGCGTGTGTGTAATGGTGTGGGTGTGTGAATGATAAAATATGATAGTTACATACTAGTTTGTGTGTGTGAGTGAAAACTGTAAAAGTGTGTGTGTAATTGTGAGTGATGTGTGTGTGTTTTAGAGAGTGAGGGTGATGAAATGAGATGTATGAAATATGTGTGTGAGACATAGGGGTGTGAAGAGTGGGTGATGTGAGATGGTGCTAATGTGTATGTGTGAGTGATACTGGACTTATGCACAGAAAACAGCAAGGGAAGGGAAATCAAAACACAATAAAAAATTGAAAACCATTCTCAGTTCAGAAATCTGAATTCCAGTTTCCAGTTTTTTATTCAATCCCCATTTTGATTCCCACATACCACCAAAACACACAAAAATCGACACACAGCTTGTTTACCTATAGGAGAACCCTAAATGGGACTAAAACCAACATTTAAGCAGTAATAAATAGGTTAAAATAGGTGTCCAATTTCGTATTTGAAAACTGGAAATTTCAGGATGCATTACACTGTTCAGAATTTGGGTAAATTGATAAATACCCATGAAAAATCATTAAAATACAAAATAACGAGTTGGTAATTAAAATATATATTATATATGTGTCATACAACATAATGGTGTCCACCCAAGTGGACACGATGTGTCCAAACTGAAACAAGACACGAAACAGTGCACACAGGCACTGTTTCAGTGCACACATCGTGCACGTGTGCACGTATGTCATGCACACGACACAGCACGAACTAGGCCACGTGCTCGTGCAACGTGTACACCTACACTAGGGCTAGGACTAGGTCGACCTGCACTGTGTCCTCGACGTGTCTGTGATTGATACGAAAACCGTATCAGTGTCAAGAAAATCTGACTAGAACTGACAGCCCCGACCAGTACAACGTGAATAACTCCCTCGACACGCCACGTGGGCCCCTGAAACTTGACACGTGGCATGTCAGTGGGTGCCCCATGAAGTGTGTCGAACCTCGTGTCAAGTAGCCGCGTGTCGTGTCCGGTACAACCCCCGAACAGCAGGGCAGGCAGTCCCGAGCGCGCGCGAACGTGTCCCCGTGTCCAAACAGACACGACACCACACCATAATCACTTCAGTCCATAATAAATATGTAAGCGACAACAAAATAGTAATTTCCATTCAAATAGATTTCGAAAATAATCCAAAAAGTTCCTTTGTGGCATTTACACAAACACATTCATAGGGACACTGATACGTGTCCAAATAGGACACGAAATGGACCCAAATTCTAGGGTTTCCTATTCCTACAGTTAGGTTAGGCCTAGGGCTCCCTAGATATGCAATAAAACCAGAATTTCATGGTGACAATAGGAAGTTACCTCTATGAATCAAAACCCCCAAAAAGCTCTAAAGAGAGATGTTCCTCTTGATGGTGAAACTTCTCCAAATTGATTTGAATCTGAGAAAATCATGAAACAACAGCAAGAATACTAAAATTAAAACCTATTGCAATTTGTTTGGGGGAAAAAGGAGCTAAAATGGATTTTCTAGGGATTATTGAAGTTGGGACATTACCTCTTTCTAAAGCTTGTTCTTCCTTAGAGGCTAGCCCTAATTTCTAAGAGATTATTTATAGGGGGATCCCTAGGAGGGGTTAAGTGGCTGGACAAAATTGTTAGAGTTAGGGTTTGGGCACTTGGCTAATGGGCTTTGGGCTTAGTCATAATTCAATGACTTAAAAATCACAGGTCATGACTTGTGGTCAAAACTTTCCATTCAAAACTCAATATTCCTAATTGTTTTCACTAACTAGAGTATGGTTAACTTAACTTAACCTAGGATCTCATATCTAGTCAAGTCCAACTTAACTAGGGTTAGGTCACAAAGTCAAAGCTAGTCAAAGTCAACCTAGTCAACCCTCATTCAAACAATTCCAAAATAATTTTTAAAAATTCCCATAAATTCTAATAAATTCAAATTACCCCAAAAATGTCAAAAATTCCCTCAAACTAGTAGTGACACAGATATATATATATATATATATATATATATATATATATATATATATATATATATATATATATATTGAATAATGGCTAAAACTTTCATTGAAATATAAGAAGATAGGTTGGAACCGGGAGATAGCCGAAGTTCCTAAAAGGTGCGGGTGTAACCCAAAACAGAAATCCTGACGCGATGCGTCACTAACCAAAATTCTATTCTTCTTCTTTTTTTTTTTTTTTTCTTTTTTTCTTTTGGACGAAAATCAAACTGGAATTCAAAAAATTTCGAATTACGAAATTTGAAAGAACACGAGAGACGGTTGCACCGGCCCCGAGGGGGGATCTGTTGCGCTGCCCATGGAGGGCACACTGCCGTAGGTGGTGCACTGCACGAGGTGAGCTCGCGGCCCGAGGTGGGCGCGCTGCCCGTGGGAAGGGAGAGGCCGAAGGTGGGGCGCCGGGCAAGGGGCTCCGGCGAGAGGCCATTCGGCTGGGGAGGTCATCCCGGCGGGGAGGGGGGAGCTAGGATGACGGGGGGCGGGGGGGGGGGGGGGCAAGACGCCAGCGGCCGCCGGAGAGGGCGATGAACGGGGGAGGGGGAAGGAGGGAAGAAGAGAGGGTGAGGCCGCGGCTCTATAGTGCCCTATCCCTACATCGTGCCCCGTAATCTGTCCACGGGGTACGCGAGAAAGGAACACTGTCGCTATCGATTCGGTCGGGATCGACCGAGTCGATCGAACGAGAACGGTTGAATTAAGATCCATTCCTCATTATGGAATGACTTCTCCGGAACCAAGTCCCATATTCAGCGGGTTGCGCCTCGAGGATTGACTCTGCGGCTGAGTCGGGAGAGACCTCCCGTTGCTCTGCTTTTCACGCCGCTTGCGTTGGTTTTGGCTTTGTTTTCTGAATGTGTTTTCGCGAATATTTTCGATGGTTTTTATGGCTTGCATTTCGAACTCGCATTTCCTATCGAACTCCTTGAATAATGCAGTGTTCTAATCGGTTGCTTGTGCGATTTCAGGTAATCGCGTAGGCGACGTCTAGCGTGACCAACAAGTTCTCTCGCCGAAGTAAACTCAAGGTGAGTGGCTGACCCTTCTCTTCTCGACCCCTTCTTAAGTAAATCGATAGTGTTGTTGCGGATGAAAGAATGAAAGCAAAGACACGGATACGGTAAAATAATCAAGTTTCAAAGAGAAAGTAGGCTAGGCCTTAATAACAAAATGTTGTCTTAACTCGGTCATTGGACAACTTGTCGACAAGGAGAGAGTTTCCTCGAGCGACTACCCAGGGCCACGGGACCGACTCGGCCTAGGAGGAAACACGGTATAGCTGTGCTGGATGATAGCACGGGTTAAGCGAAGACTTGCAGTGGGGCTCGCTACTTGCGCTGCAAGGGCCCCGGCTAACAAAGCTATAGTCCAGGATGGCTTGTGATGTCAGTGACCAAACACACGTAATATTGTACTTGGAATGTAAATGATAACAATTGACAGGAAAGAACATGGTAAGTTTCAAAAGGCACGGCGCGGTCCACCGGGGGTAAGTTCCGACGTAAATTATATTATGCTTGTCATTTCTCGCTTGAAATTCATTAAGATGGTTAGAAACATTCATGAACTAAGTCATATAAACTCATTCAACCAAATGAGAGCTTGGAACTTAACTTGCCACACACCAGTACAAAGTGTAATGTACTGATCCTCGTTCTTCACGCAGGTACCCCGAACCACGAAGGGCGTGCCACCTAAAATCTCAAGGCGGCGTGGACATTTTTGAAGCCTCGTCCGTGTGAAGGCTTGTTTCTGAATTCCTTTTGAAGACTCCGCATTCAGTACAAAAGAAGACCAATGGCGACTCGGCTTCCCTCGATCGCAGGTGGAAATGTGTAATGGTTTTTGCTTATAAAAAGGGGATGTAATGTATGGAACGACTATCTCATCGGCGTTCATTTTGTAAGTCGAGTCATATTGTAGCCCGTGCGGCAATGAATGTAATGAAGTCAATGTAAATAAAGTTTTATCAATGAAAAAGTCTACTTCTATTTCAAATGTGTCATTCAATTTCTCTGCATACTCTAACTTGATATTGTGTTTCGGATAACCTTATGACTATGCTTTGTGCGATCACAACTTAGGTTCGCATGGCATCACGCCCGGGGGACGACTATCGATTCTACGAAATCGTGGCCTGACATAATGGTATCAGAGCACGGCTTTACATCCTTTGGACTCGCGTCTAGAGTTCCAAACCTTTGACCTCGCATCGATGAGATAAGTTGTTCCATACAATGAGCCCGTAATAATTTGTGACTGATGCGTTTGCCTTCGTATCGCAGAAGTGACGGAACCCACGGCCGAGCAAGAACAGAGCGCTTCAAGCGGCTCTAGTAGTTCGCATCTTCCGCGGGCCGGACCTTCTAACGATACCATCGAAAGGATGCTGCGCATGATGGAGGTGCAGCAAAACCAGGCCGAGAACCGACATCAACAAGTAGAGGAACGACAGGCCCAGTTCGAAGCTCGCTTTGACGCACATGCCAAACTTCAACAAAAGCAGCTAGATACCCTGTAGCATATCGTCCAGACAATGGCGGCCAACGAAAATTCTGTGACTGCGCCTACCGTCACCGTACCTGCTGCTACCGTGCCAACGATCAAACCCATTGAAGTCGATATGGAGGAGCCCGAGCGTCAACAAACGGCACCGAAAAAGTACAACTTTGAAGTGTCAGAATTCAAGAAGGCGTGCCGCACTTCCTTCAGCGGTACTGAAGGCCCTTCCATAGCGATCGACTGGTTGGAAGAGCTGGAAGATCACTTCGAGCTTCTCGACATTGAAGAGTCGAAGCAAGTCGCCTGCGCACAACTTCAACTACAGTTGAACGCGTACGACTGGTGGGCCGTACGCAAGCGAGCGATCCGACCGGACAACACCACCGCGCCGATCTCTTGGGCCACGTTCCGCAAAGCTTTTGAAGTCCAGTACCTTCTGTCAGCCGTTCGTCAAGCGAAGGAGAATGAATTCATGCAGTTGAAGCAAGGGAGCCGGACAGTGGAATAGTACGCTACAGAATTCAACAAGTTGTCTAAGTTTGCTGGTCAGTTTCTGCCTACTGAAGAGTGTCGTGTACGACGGTTCGAAGTGGGTCTGCGACACTCTATCGGTGCGCATGTCGGGGTCTCGGAGTACAAGACCGTGGGCGAGGCTCTGAATCACGCTCTTCGACTTAAGAGCCTGTATCCTTCCGGTGCTGCCGACGTTGTGCGTCACTCCAATCACAAACGTCCTAGCTATACGGGAGGCAACAATTACACATCAAAGCGTCCAAACCATGGCGGCAACCAGGGACGAACCCCACCATTTTCTTGTGCCAAATTTCAACACTTCGGTCACCATGCCAACGATTGTCATGTCCTCGAAGGAGGATGCTTCAACTGCGGAGCAAGGAACCACCAAGCACGAGATTGCCCCCGTAAATGGAATCGTAATGCCCCGTCACAACAACACAGTCAAGAGAATCGAAGACAGGCGCCTCGACCTCCTCTGCCCACTCAACCCGCACCGTAATATGGCCGAGACCGTCGCCCCAACACTCAGGGCCGCGTCTACGCCATGACTCGAGACGAAGCGCTGGCATCAGATACAGTAGTGTCAGGCATACTAAAATTCAATAATGTGCATGCTCGTGTGTTATTTGATTCAGGCGCTTCGCATATATTTATATCGACGGACTTTGCCGTCGAGCACAAATTTTCTGTAATATCATTAGATCTCGACCTTAGCATAAGTACACCTTCGGGCACACCAATTCTCACAAACTTAGCCTGCACCGGTGGGATTATCTGTATCGGCGGTCAAAAGATCGGCCTGGACGTGATAGTTCTAGACATGAAGGACTTTGACATCATTCTGGGAATGGATTGGCTCGGGCCGTGCAACGCAACCATAGACTGCGCTAAAAAGAAGGTCACATTCCGCATACCTGGAGTGCCTGAATTCTGCTACTCGTGTGGTGAGGCATCGTCGACCTGCATGGTGATCTCCGCAATATCTGCTCGATGGATGCTGCATTCCGGGTGCGAAGGCTATCTAGCTTCCGTTCGAGACATGCGACAGGATGGTGCAAATACGGGTCAGACCGACGTTGTGGCAGAATTCCCAGACGTGTTCCCGGACGAGCTACCCGACATGCCGCCCGATCGAGAAATAGAGTTCACCATCGACACATTCCTCGACACCCGGCCGATCTCGAAGGCTCCGTACAGAATGGCCCCTGCAGAATTGAAAGAATTGAAGGCATAACTTCAGGAATTACTCGATAGAGGGTTTATCCGTCCGAGTGTCTCGCCGTGGGGTGCCCGTGCTATTCGTGAAGAAGAAGGATGGATCGATGCAACTCTGCATCGACTATCGGGAATTGAATAAAGCCACCGTCCGAAACAAATACCCCCTGCCCCGTATCGACGACTTGTTCGACCAGCTCCAAGGTGCAACGGTGTTTTCAAAAATTGATCTGCGATCGGGTTATCACCAACTCAAAGTCAACCCAGACGACGTGCCGAAGTCTGCCTTCCCCACTCGTTATGGCCACTACGAGTTCTTGGTAATGCCGTTCGGTCTGACAAACGCCCCTGCCGTCTTCATGGATCTAATGAATCGGGTGTTCCGTCCGTTCGTTGACAAATTCGTAGTAGTCTTCATCGACGACATCCTCGTCTACTCGAAGGATCGAGTTCAACATGCAGAGCATCTGCGGACGGTACTCCAAACCCTTCAAGAGAATCAGTTGTATACGAAGATGAGCAAGTGGGAATTCTGGCTGAACAGCGTCTCATTCCTTGGGCACATCATCTCCGCCGCGGGCATCGCAGTCGATCCGAAGAAAGTCGAAGCAGTTGCTGGTTGGAAACGGCCCGCATCATTTAGCGAAATTCGAAGCTTCCTAGGCTTGGTGGGATACTACCGACGCTTCGTGAAGGACTTCGCGAAGATTGCATCACCGTTGACTCGCCTCACCCAGAAAGGAGTCGCATTCAAGTGGTCAGACGACTGTGAAGCTTCCTTCCAGGAGCTCAAACAACGGCTCATTTCGGCCCCGATACTTGCTCTTCCTGAAGGGACGGAGGGATTTCAAATCTTCAGCGATGCTTTTGGCTAGGGCTTGGAGTGTGTGCTCATGCAGCGGGATAAGGTGATATCTTTTGCTTCCCGGCAGTTGAAGCCGCACAAGAAGAACTACCCCACGCACGACCTAGAACTAGCGGCAATTGTGTTCGCGTTGAAGCTGTGGCATCACTATCTCTATGGCGTGGCGTGCATGATTTATACGTACCACAAAAGCCTCAAGTATCTCTTCACCCAGAAAGAACTGAATTTACGGCAGAGGCGATGGCTTGAACTAATCAAAGACTATGACTTATCAATCGACTACACGCCGGGTAAGGGAAATGTGGTAGCGGATGCGCTGAGCCGGAAGTACTTAGCTTCGTTATGCATCAACGATCGACTGCTGCGTGACTTGGAAGGAATAGGCATTAAACTCCGAGTTCGTTTCAGAGACGTAAAACTAGCGCAACTGCGGGTGGAACCGAGCCTACTGGAGAGGATCAAATCTGCTCAGAAGGACGACCCATACCTGGAAAAGATTCGGAAGCTGATATCGACAGGGAAAGCGTTCGACTTTGCAGAGGACGAGCCGGGAGTGTTACGAGTGAAGGGACGGCTATGCGTTCCAGACGACGCAGAACTTAGAAAGGAGATAATATCGGAGGCGCACTATGCAAGATATTCCTTGCATCCTGGCAGCACCAAGATGTATAAGGACCTCCGCGTTGTCTTTTGGTGACACGGCATGAAGAGGGACGTAGCGCTCTTTGTATCAAAATGTATGGCCTGTCAGCAAGACAAAGCCGAGCACCAGCGACCGGGCGGGGAGATACAGAACCTCGCCATTCCAGAGTAGAAATGGGATCACATCACTATAGACTTCGTTGTTGGCTTGTCGAGGATACCGCGGGGAAACGACGCCGTTTGGGTCATCGTCGATCGACTAACCAAGTCAGCGCACTTTATCACCATCAAAGTTACTTGGAGCGTCGACCGCCTTGCTCAGATATACCTTGATGAAATAGTTCGGCTGCACGGGGTCCCAGTTTCTATCGTCTCTGATCGGGATGGACGGTTCGTAGCGCGCTTCTGGTGTAGTCTTCATTCAGCACTGGGGACCAAGTTGATGTTCAGCTCAGCTTATCATCCTCAGACTGACGGCCAAACAGAGCGGGTGAACCAAATTCTCGAAGACATGTTACGACTCTGTGTGATTGACTTGAAGTCAAGTTGGGATGCCCATCTACCGCTGGCCGAGTTTGCATACAACAAAAGCTATCAGTCCAGCATCCAAATGGCACCGTATGAAGCTTTGTACGGCCGGAAGTACAGATCGCCCATTTGCTGGAATGAAGTCGGGGAACGGCAGATACTTGGTCCGGAGCTGGTGGAGCAGACTGTGCAGAAGGTCAAGTTGATATGAGAGAGATTGAAGATAGCACAAAGTTGGCAGAAAAGCTATGCCGACATGCACCGACGCCTCCTCGAGTTCTCGAAAGGCGACCATGTATTCCTGAAGGTGATGCCTATGCGTGGAGTTTCCAGGTTCGGTGTGAAAGAAAAGTTGAGCCCAAGATTTGTAGGCCCATTCGAAATATTGAAGCGAGTCGCCCCGGTAGCTTACCGAATCGCCTTGTCGCCTGCGTTGTCAGAGGTACATGACGTCTTCCATGTCTCGTAATTACGAAAGTACGTACACGATCCGGGGCATGTGGTAGATTTGGATAAGCTGGACCTGAAGACGGACTTATCATATGTTAAAGAGCCGGTGCAAATCTTGGAGCGCAAGGATAAACTTCTCCGCAACCGTGCTATTCCCCTCGTCCGTGTCCTCTGGAGGAACCATTCGGTCGAAGAGTCGACGTGGGAGCTTGAGTCAGAAATGAAGGAAAAGTTTCCTTCATTATTCTCGTAGAGGTAGGTTCTATTTTAAGTTTCAAGGACGAAACTTTTCTTAGTTGGTTATGATGTAGTGCCCCGTCCCTACATCGTACCCCGTACTCTGTCCACGGGGTGCGCGAGAAAGGAACACTGTCGCTATTAATTCGGTCGGGACCGATAGGTCGGGATCGACCGAGTCGATCGAACGGGAACGGTTGAATTAAGATCCATTCCTCGTTATGGAATGTCTTCTTCGGAACCAAGTCCCATATTCAGCGGGTTGCGCCTCAAGGATTGACTCTGCGACTGAGTCGGGAGAGACCTCCTGTTGCTCTGCTTTTTACGTCGCTTGCATTGATTTTGGCTTTGTTTTCTGAATGTGTTTTCATGAATGTTTTCGATGGTTTTCATGGCTTGTATTTCGAACTCGCATTTCCTATCGAACTCTTTGAATAATGCAGTGTTCTAATCGGTTGCTTGTGCGATTTCAGGTAATCGCGTAGGCGACGTCTTGCGCGACCAACAAGTTCTCTCGTCGAAGTAAACTCAAGGTGAGTGGCTGACCCTTCTCTTCTCGACCCCTTCTTAAGTAAATCGATAGTGTTGTTGCGGATGAAAGAATGAAAGCAAAGGCACGGACACGGTAAAATAATCAAGTTTCAAAGAGAAAGTAGGCTAGGCCTTAATAACTAAATGTTGTCTTAACTCGGTCATTGGACAACTTGTCGACAAGGAGAGAGTTTCCTCGAGCGACTACCCGGGGCCACGGGACCGACTCGGCCTAGGAGGAAACACGGTATTGCTGTGCTGGATGATAGCACGGGTTAAGCGGGGACTTGCAGCGGGGCTCGTTACTTGCGCTGCAAGGGCCCCGGCTAACAAAGCTATAGTCCAGGATGGCTTGTGATGTCAGTCACCAAACACATGTAATATTGCACTTGGAATGTAAATGATAACAATTGACAGGAAAGAACATGGTAAGTTTCAAAAGGCACGGCGCGGTCCGCCGGAGGTAAGTTCCGACGTAAATTATATTATGCTTGTCATTTCTTGCTTGAAATTCATTAGGATGGTTAGAAATATTCATGAACTAAGTCATATAAACTCATTCAACCAAATGAGAGCTTGGAACTTAACTTGCCACGCACCAGTACAAAGTGTAATGTACTGATCCTCGCTCTCCACGCAGGTATCCCGAACCACGAAGGGCGTGCCACCTAAAATCTCAAGACGGCATGGACACTTTTGAAGCCTCGTCCGTGTGAAGGCTTGTTTCTGAATTCCTTTTGAAGACTCCTCATTCAGTACAAAAGAAGACCAATGGCGACTCGGCTTCCCTCGATCGCAGATGGAAATGTGTAATGGTTTTTGCTTGTAAAAAGGGGATGTAATGTATGGAACGACTATCTCATCGGCGTTCATTTTGTAGGTCGAGTCATATTATAGCCCGCGCGGCAATGAATGTAATGAAGTCAATGTAAATGAAGTTTTATCAATGAAAAAGTCTACTTCTATTTCAAATGTGTCATTCAATTTCTCTACGTACTCTAACTTGATGTTGTGTTTTGGATAACCTTATGACTATGCCTTGTACAATCGCAACTTAGGTTCGCACGGCATCACGCCCGGGGGACGACTATCGATTCTACGGAATCGGGGCGTGACAGGCTCGACCTCCGGAGGGTCGACAAGACCGTCGGCCGGAGGGAGCTGGGGACTAGCCATAGGCCTACCGCCTGCTAGAGGGGGAACCCACCAGCGTGCGGCTTCGGGAAGCTCCGGAGCACGTAGGGGTGGGCGGACATCGCGGGCGGCGGCGCCGCAGGCAGGGGAACACCGACCGACGCCGGGGGGGGCAGGTTGAGGGAGAAACTCGCCGAGGGCCACCGCGCCGGAGCCGAGGTGGGGGGGTGCGAGCATGAGGGCTGAAGCGCTGCCACCGTCGTCCACAAGGGGGGGTCTCGGACGCCGGAAGGAACGCCTGCGGGGCTGGGGGGGCGGAGGCGGGGACAGCTCCGGGGCTGCCGAAAGCCGGAAGGAGCATCGGCTTCGGCCAGTGGAGGGAGAGAAACTCAGGAGGGGTCGTCACCGCGGGGGGAGGAGCGGCGAGTGGAGGTACCGGCCACGACAAGGGAGCAGCGAGGCGAGAAGGCGCCGGGAAGGGGGTCGCACCAGGCGGATCGTGACCTAGGCCTGGCAGAGGGCCGAGGGAGGGCGGTGGAACGGCGGGGGGGACAGCCGGCGAAGGAGGAGGGCCGGTTGCCCGACTTCTCACTCGGTGGCGTCGCCTGGGACTTCTACGTCGAGGAGGATGGAGGAGGGGGAGAACATGAGGGTGGAGACCGCACGGCGGGGAACCGCCCGTCCAGGAGGACCCCGGCCAGCCGTACGACGGGAAACCGCCCGTCCAGGAGGACCCCGGCCAGCCGAGGTGGCGGGAGGGTGGAGAAAAGGGTGGCATGGCTGCCGAGCGGGAAGAAGATCCCCGGGCCCGCGGCCAAGCCGAGAGGGCCGACCGGCCACCAGAGCCACCCGGCTACCGGCGGGCTAGGTGGTGCTACGACGAACAGAGGGGGGAGCCGCTGTAGCCCCTTTCCTTTCCCCGTTCTCTCTCTCTCTCTCTCTCTCTCTATATATATATATATATATATATATATATATATATATATATATATATATATTTATATATATACATATGTGTGTATATATATATAATGATATGTACATTTATACCGTAAATACAAATTTAGGCATATATATATATATATATATATATATATAATATATATATATAATATATATATATAAATATATATATATATATATAAAATATATATATATATATATATATATATATATATATATATATATATATATATATAATATATATATTATATATATATATATATATAATGTGATATATACATATGTACCATAAATACAAGTACAAGCAATAAAAGATTCTAAGTATAATCAATATTTATAATATAGAATTCTTAATTTATATATATATATATATATATATATATATATATATATATATATATATATATATATATATATATATATATATATATATATATATATATAAAGCCTAATTTTGTATATCATGAATATACTTATATATATGCACAAGTTCTGGACGCTTGCTTTGTTTCAATTCCAAAGAGTTGCCCACCACCAATCGAAATCACTCTTGACTCTACTCGATGACGCACTGGATGTTCCATACTATAAGTCTAATACAAATCATGTAATTTTGCCGTGTGTTGTTTTAGAAATTACCTGGTGTTGCTGGAAAAAGTCGTAAAAGGTTTGTTGCTGTAAGTGCAACAAGTTGCGAGATGTGAATTCAAGAAATTGTTGCTACGGATGCAACACGTCGTGAATTATAATTTGAGATATTCGTTGTTTGCAACGATTGATATATAGGAGAAATGTTGGTTGCATCAGTATAATGAAAGTCGTGGAATGTTGCTGCAACAATTGCCACGCGTTGATTGTAAATGATGCATCGAAAGAAAATAAAAGTTGAAATCGAATGTGTTGAACGAATTTGAGCATTAACTTTGAATGTCGGAAGTAAAATGTTGCACAAGGTACAACAGATGTCGAAAATGAATCGTTGCACAAGGTACAATGGAAGTCGAAAATAAATTGTTGCACGAGGTGCAACAGATATCAAAAATAAATTATTGCACGAGTGCAATAAATGTCGAAGATAAGTCCTTGCACGATGTGTAATACGTATAAGAAGTGAATTGTTGCACGTGGTGCAACGCATATCAAAGTGAAATCGTTGCACGAAGTGCAACGAATATCGAGAATGAATTGTTGCACAAGATGCAACGGAAGAAAACCAAAGTTATAAATCGAGAGACGAAATCGGTTCGGTTACGCACCGAACTTGTGTTGGCAAATGAAAACATTGGCTGAGTTGTGTCGGATTTGATTTAATCAAGTTACGGTTGTGATTAAGCACGATCACTACGGAAATTATGAGTCGAAATAAAATATTGGTTCATACGGAGTATGTTGCGACGGAAGTAACTTGATTTCCGAGTGGTATATGGCATACCACCGATGCATTGAATGGCTCGATTCCGAGTGGTATATGCAATACCACTTGTGCAATGGGTTGCATCGACGCATTGTGAGAATTACGAAAGATTTTTCCGCAATGGACGGAATAGCACCGAGACTCGATTGAAAAATTTGTATGACGGCATGTTGATGCAAGTGTTCTTCGATGATCGGTTAGAACGGTAAGGCGGGACTTGTATCATTGAATGATACGTTGATTGAAAATTTTATGTGTTGGTCGAATGACGGAAAACTAGCAAAACGATTATGCCTTGAGGTAATAATCGGATCCACGGGATAGGAAACTTGAAACGTTATAATCGAACCGTCCAACTTGCGAGCTCGATGAAAATGTTGGGCGATACAAATTATAATCGAATCGCACGACTTGCGATCTCAACAAAAATATTAGAATACGCGAATGGTAATCGAATCGCACGACTTGCGGTCTTGATAAAAATGTTGGCCAATGCAAATGGTAATCGGATCGCAAAAATTGCGACTCGGTGAAAAGTTGGTTAACGCGATAATCGTGCCTATGAAGATAGATTGGTTATGTTGCGACGAAACTCATTTAAGTACGACTGAAAAACATGCGAAACTTAGAGGGCGAGATCGTATGACTCGAGGGTTCGATGTTGGATAATCGGTAACTCAGTTACGCGATCAAAGTATAGTCGAATGCGGCGAATCGGAAAACGAGTTGATGCATATGGAAAAGTTTGTTGCGAACTTGGTTGTATGCGATGCGAGTTAAGTTGACGTTGAAACGGATTGAAAGTTGACCCTTACGTAATCAAAATTGATACGACGTATCGAGATCGATACGTAAGGAAATGTAAGCACGATGTGAGAATACAAAATAGAGTGCGCCATGCGCTATCAAATTTTTTTTGTAAATAACAATACGAGAAGGAACGAACTGGTTGATCATGAAATTTATGATTGATCAAGACGAGACTATAAGTCATCAACGATTGCTCGATGCGTATAGCATCTCGTGTGTCGACCCGCAAATAAGATAGACTCGAACTCAATGCGAGCAGATGTTTCGTAAATTGCAAAATCGTCGACGGCAGTACATGACTTTACTCGGAGGATAGATGCGCATCGGTTGCGCCGATAGAAACAATTTTGTCCAAAATTGGGTAGTCGCATAGAAATCGTCGGAACATGATTTGGCTCCGAAATAAGATATAGCATGGTTCGTAGTAAACTGTCCTTCGTTAATGATCCACAATTATCGAGCGTAGCTTCGGGACAGCTGACCCTAGAAGACTTTACCGTCAAATCAAATTAAATATTACAGACCGTAAGATGACCCATGCGATGTCGCATATAGAATTGTATCGGTAACAAATACAGTGTGGTGCATGTTGATGATAAGTCTAGGCGATCGAGAATTGTTGGAACAACTTTCGATTGAGAATGATATAGTTAGATTTTAAGTATTCAGCGGACGAATACTTGAATGGTTATGTTGGTCGGGCGATCGAACTTGAAAATTCACTAACGAACTTGGTGATTCGGATAGGCGATTGTGAGAATCGTGCTATGCACGAGCGCGAGTGATAAGGGAATGACTTACAAGTTATGTCGTTAGATTCGGATTCACCTTGCAATTGAGCTTGCGGGAATCGAACTTATATTCGATGTTGCGAGACGGACGAGTTTAGAATTTGGCTACAAATTTCCTACTCGATAGGAATCGAACGTAAGACGCATCGTAGAGACCTTCGTATCAAGGCGATCGTTGCCTTGAGCATCGTCGACTTGAATTAAACTTTGTGTCGGATAGATTATGGCCATTGTGCAATGTCAATTTAAAGTTGTGTCGAAAGAATTTGAGCACGGTGTCTATATAAGTAACCTAGCGGGCATAGTCCTGAATGTTGATGCAATTGCAAGTCAACAAAAAAAAATCGTATCGAGATAAGTTGCATAGCCAGACTTCAAAAATAGTTGGGTAGCGACGTCGAACGCAAGGCGTTACAGAGACTCGTTGTGATCGGATGCGCGATGGCTTGACGCGACGCATAGAATTGATAGTCCCAATAAAACTTACGAAGTGAGAAATGTGATTTTTAAATCGTATCGTGTACCTTGACTTTTGTTGGATGATCGCGTATGTATCAATATGCATGTGTGCTAGAATTGCGAGAACAAGCACTAGAGCCAAGTCCGATCGAGAGTACGAGATGGCAAGTAATTAAGAATAAGAAGTTACATGTTAGCGTTGTTCCGATATCTTACAACTGAGCTTGGCTGAAATACATACATTTGTGGGACACCTAAAATATGTATATGATTCCAAAACTAAGTTGTATGATCCAAATGATAGTGAGACGAGATCGTGGAACGATCTAGTGAAACCCTTAGAAATTTAGTATTGGTTTTGGTTCGAGGATGAACCTTGTTTTGAGTGGTATATTATGTAATGCCCTGCTCCACACGGTACATTATGCTGAGTCGTTGACTCGAAGAGTTGCGTTGACCCGATTGTGTATCGATGCGAATCGATACGAGAGTTACGTTGTCCCGAGCAACGCATCGAACTAAGTCGATGCGAAGAGTTGCCTTGTCCCAAAGTATGCATCGAGTTGAATCGATACGAAGCGCTGCGTTGCCCCGAAGGATAAGTACGTTGAGACGGCTCGAAGATTCTAAGAAATTGAATCGACCAAGACGCAAGTCCGAATCGATGCAAGTATTGATTTTAGTTGGTTTCATGTGCAGGCTATACGTTTACGCTGAAATGTTAGAGGTCGATCTTTTGCCTTATTCAGTAAGGGTCCGCGAAAGCAAATCGTCGCCTTGCGACGGACTGAGGCATTGGCATGGTAAGCCAAAACGGACGTATAATTCGATAAAGCATGAAGTGCTCGAATGGCTAAGTCAGGAGAGTTGTCCGTGCAACGAAGTTATGAAATCGAGCCGCAACGGCTCGGCGAAACAACAAGGCTTATCGACTCAAGGTGGGGGGACATTGACTCTCTTTCCTACTCCTTTATGCCTAAGTAAAATATATATCATTGTATGCTGAGTTAACCTATCAACGCTACGGGCGTGGCTCGATAGAGAGATAAATATAGTGCGTGTCGAACACTAGATAGAACAATTGAAATGAATCGTACAGCAAATGTATGAGTCGCTATGGAATATTGAATATCGCAAAGGCGAGCGCCTCGGTGCGCAAGCCATAAGAACATAGGATAACTGTATCGACGAGTGCTCTAGTGCATAAGTCATTCTGTGCCTCGCACACGAGTTAGCATGCTAGAACATTGAAAGACTATTTCAGCACGAGTACCTCGATGCACGAGTGATAGAATATTGAATACCTTATCGAGGCATGCCTTAGTTGCACGAGTCGGAAGGATTGGAACATAAGTATAACGCGTTGAATACTAAGGCGTAGAATACGAAAACATGGCTTGAGGCGTTCATTGAATGCACGATGCAAGGAAAGACGGCGAATGTGCGCAGCTGTACGATACTTACAAAAGATGGCGCATTACGACGAGAAGAACAGTTGTGGCACGGATGTGACATAACTGTCGATGCGGCATGGTGCCTTCGAAATGTCCATAGCCTTCGGGGCGTTCGTTGAGGACATTGAGGCGCTGTGCCAATTGAAATAGAGATAAGTGAACTTGCTGGTTGTATGAAAGATAAGATACGTTGCATGGTCAAATGGACTTAAAGACATAAAAGCCTATGTACGGGCATCCCTCGGACACGGCGCGCCAGGGCGCTGGGACCGTTCGGCCTAGGAGGGATTGCGATAAAATCGGTATTGTTGATGCACTTCATTTAGACGGGTAGCGACCTTCTAGATGTGATAAGCCACTTACTCGAGTATTTCGGGGGTCCTCTGATTGTATGGGTTAGCAACTGCAACAGAGTGATCATCGTCTTACATATTCGATTCGATAAAATATAAGTCCATTCTAGCCCAAAAAGATAGTGACCTTCATATAGTTAAGGGTGATGGGTTGGAAGTGCAAGGTATACATATAGCCTGCATGGACGGATCCTGGGTCGAAAGTGCAAGGTACACTCATATCGTGCACATATAGATCCGTATAGAGAGCACTTATAACATGACAGGAAAGCTGATAGGCGTATTCACCTTGCGTCAGTGCAAGGGCGAGTGCATCGTATTGGTAAGTCGCACCACGAAACAAACACGAGATTGCTTGCCTATTTACTTATGCGAATTGATAACATGCTTACAGTCTTCGAATATGCCATGAACTCATCCTAAGGAGAACATAGAAAGATAACTAAATTGTATGTTTGCATGAATCAATACGATACTAAATGTCGTTTTGTTAAGTGGGCTTTTGATCAGTACAGCGAGGACGAAAGTACTAATCCCCCACTAGTTTGCTAGCAGGTTCAGGGAT
The DNA here is from genome assembly GCA_029216955.1 of Iris pallida. NCBI lineage: Eukaryota > Viridiplantae > Streptophyta > Magnoliopsida > Asparagales > Iridaceae > Iris > Iris pallida. The sequence goes on from JANAVB010005796.1 coordinate 8,851,503, forward strand.
TGGTCTGCTCGCGGCGGAGCTTCGCTTGAACGCGTTGAGGCTTAGAATGCCGAAGCGTATTGAGGCGTGCAACCGTATTGATGCTCGAACATGCAACAGATTGATGCGGCCGAGATATAGAAGGCATAATGTATGGAACGGTAAAATCCTTTGTGGGCAAGAGAGAACTTGAGTATTGTAGCCAATATATTCAAATAAAACATTAATTCTATGGCAAACATATATAATATAACTGTCTTTTGTAAAAGGGCTGCTAGGTCATTAAACAATTTTAAAAAGGCTAATATGTACATTACATGGACATCCTTAGATGCTCTACCCTCCATATACGCTTGGGCTTGGTTCGGATTCAGTCCGGGCTAGTTTGGTACAACCGGGTCTTCTATACGTCAATAAATTAAAACATTTATAGAGGTTAAGTCGCAACTTGGCCTGGTTTTCCTAGTTAGGACATCACTATGGCTCGGCCTTCCCTACCAGAGCCAAAACACTAGTCAAGACACACAACTACACTATCCGTGCCATGATTCCTAGTCACCTTGTACTCTAATTCCTAACTATGACTAAAGTCATCTACCCTAATAATAACTAAATAATTATTTATAAAAATCTTAAATCACCATTTAAATCAAATAAGTAAAAATATTTCAAAAATTTCGAGAAGTGGAGTTACACAGGCTCTCATTTGGTTCAAGAATTTAGATAAAATCGTACAACTTGCTTTTAGTGATCTTTCTAGCCATCATAGTTATTTTATGCGAACCATTTGACGAAATATAAACCAAGTGAATTACGCCAGAATTTTCCTCGGCAGAGCGCGCCGTGCAACATAAAACTTACTTTCACCTTCCCTATTAGTTGATAGCAATTTATATCAAGTGTATAATGTGGAGGTCACTAGCATTAACTAGCCATCCTAGACTTAGCCTGGTAAACGGGGCTCTTGCAACGCATGTAGCGAGCTCTGATGCAAGTCTCCGAATTACCGATTGCTTCTACCCGGCTCGGCTATTCCGTTTCTTTCTAGACCGAGTCGGTCCCGTGCCCCGGGTTGCTGCTCGAAGAAACAATCGCCCTTGTCGACAAGTTACCCATGACTGTATTATGTTAACAAGGTATATTTTAGGGTATCGTTGGGGCTGGTTATGTAATCGATTCATTTACTTGGTTTTTTAGACCTGAAATAATTCTATCTCTTTCTAGAATCTTATCTTTTCTCTTCTAGAACATATGACTTGTATTTTCCAAGTGAATCATTCAATTTTGATACAGTTATCCGAGTTCTCATTTTGAAATAGAGGGTCGAGGAGAAGGAGGTCAGCCACTCACCTTGATTGTTATTCACGGCGAGAGACTTGTTGGTTGCGCTAGTCGTCGCCTACGCGATCACCTGCAATCGCACAAGCAACTGATTAGAATACTATATTATTCAAAAAGTTTGATAGGAAATGCGAGTTCAAATGCAAGCCATGAAAACCATCGAAAATATTCACGAAAACGCATTCAGAAAACCAAAGCCAAAACCAACACAAGCGGCATGAAAAACAGAGCAACGAGAGGTCTCTTCTGACTCAGCCGCAGAGTCAATCCTTGAGGCGTTACCCGCTGAATATGGGACTTGGTTCCGAAGAAGCCATTCCATAACGGGGAATGGATCTTAATTCAACCGTTCCGTTCAACCGATTCGCTCGATCCCGACCTATCGGTTCCGAATGAATCGATAGTGACAGTGTTCCTTTCTCACGCACCCCGTGGACGGAGAACGGGGCATGATGTAGGGACGGGCACTACAGTTCCCCTATGGAATATATATACTCAAGTACAAATTGATACTCCACACAATCCATGATACTCTATGATATCACAAACCATATATATATTATATATATATTATATATATAATATATATAATATAATATATATATAAATATATATATAATATATATACACACCAAATATTTTCCAAATATATATATACACCAATATTTTTTTTATATATATATTTGGAAATATAGTGGTGTTATATATATATATTAT
>JANAVB010005796.1:8854864-8914864 GCA_029216955.1 Iris pallida
TATATCTATATATATATATATATATATATATATATATCTATATATATATATATATATATTATATCTATATATATATAATATATATATATATATATATATATATATATATATATATATATATATATATATATATATATATATATATATATATTTATATATACGGCAAAATGGACCTGAGGTCGACCTCAGGTCTCTCCCTGCGGTCGCGCGCTCAGGGCCGTTGGATTTAAATCCAACGGCTGAAAAGAAAAATGAATAGGAAAGAAAAAAAGGGGTGGAACAAAAGCGCGCATCCTCTTCTCTCCAGAGAAGAAACGAAAAAAGGAAGGAAAGAAGAGGCTGAGGAGAAGAGGGCGGACGATCGCCAGCTCACCTCAACCCCGACTCCACCGCCGGAACACTGATCAACAGGTCCATTTCTTCTCTTCATCCTCCTAAATTTGTGGATTTCACTTCTCACCTCTCTCTCTCGCCTCTTCGAAACCCTAGACCTCTCCGAGCCCGAGAATTCGAATCCATGGTTACAATTTAGGACATTTAACAATTTTAGGGTTTGATGTTGAAAAGGAAATTGATATGCATTTACTAAATGTAATTTTTTAGGGTTTGATGTTTGAGATCCTCAAAAATTTAGTTAATTTCAGATCCTCTTTAATTTTTTAGGGTTTGTTGAAAAGGAAATTGATATACATTTACGTAATTTCAGATCCTCAAAAATTTAGTGGATGTTTGAGATCCTTAACTATGAGTAACTCTGTGCTGAAGCCATCCATGAAGAACATTTTTTTTGTTTAACATTTTGTACATCTTATTTTTTTTTGTTTCACATTGATTTTTTTTATGTTTCTATTTTAGAAGATGGAAGAGAGTGAACCATTTATGCATGATCACGCGATACCAAATGAGAATGAAGAACAAGATAGTGCAACTAACGTAGATGGAGTGGATAGTCATAGTGTTTTGAAATTGAAAAGGGAATACCACATATTGGAATGCAATTTCCTACAGCAGAAGAGGCGTGGGACTTTTATAATGTATACGCAGAAAGGGAAGGTTTTTCCATTCGACGGTCATCCACTGCAAAGGGGAAAGATGGTAATATCACGAGGAGGCTTTATGTTTGCAACAAAGAAGGGTTCAAAATCTTAACTGATAAGAGAGAGGTAGGGAGAGAAGTAAACCGACGGAAAAATGAGAGAGAAGGTTGTATGGCTCGAATGAAAGTTCATAGAATCTCCAATGGAGTGTGGGGCATCAAATCCTTTCATGATGTTCATAATCATGAGTTGATTAAAACCCCTTCGAAGATCCATTTGTTGCGGTCACACAAAAGATCGCACATGGATGTATCTTGTAGGAATTTAGTTAATCAGTTTCGTGGATGTGGGGTTGGACCTTCAAAGATTGCAAGGATTTTAAATGCCACGAGTAGTAGTAATGTCAATATTACTACACAACAGTGCATCGATCATTTGAGAGTAAAAAGAAAGAACAATATCGGGAAGGAGTGCACTAGAGTAATTCAACAATTTCTTACAAGGCAAGCTACAGACTCTCAGTTTTACTATGCTATGGAGCATGATGAGGAAAATGTTTGTAGAAGTATATTTTGGGCAGATGGAAGAGCGAGGACATCATATCTCCAGTTTGGAGATGTTGTTGTGTTTGATGTCACTTAAAAGACAAACCATTTCTTGTTACCTTTTGTACCGTTTACTGGTGTAAATCATCATAAACAGTCTATCTTATTTGGATGTGCTCTTCTTGCTGACGAGAAGGAGGATACCTTTGTTTGGTTATTTGAAAATTGGTTGACATGTATGTGGGGTAAAGCACCAGGAGCTATCATCACTGATCAAGACCCAGCAATATGCAATACAATCAAAAGAGTTTTTCCAAATACAAGGCACATGTATTGCATATGGCATATTAGTCTTCATGAAAATGAGCATCTCCGTTCTTTACGTTCAGCTTATAATCCTGAATTTGATGAAGACTATGTAAATTGGTCTAAGAAAAGTCAAAGTGTTGAAGAGGCTGAGAGTTGTTGGGTGATCTTAAAGGAGAAGTACCAAAAAGAATTTTCAGAACCAATGACAGACAAACAAAAAAATGAAATGAAAGCTTGGAAGTGGTTGCATACGATGCATGAGAAAGCACGTCATTGGATTAAGGCATACCTAAAGGATACTTTCTTTGCAGGTATGAAAATTTTGATATGATGGTCATAGTTTTAAAATTATATTTATTTGAACTCAAACTAATCATATGGTGTTCATTGCTTTTTTGTGTGTAGGCATGGCGTCCAGCCAAAGGAGTGAAAGCATGAACTCATTTTTTGATGGTTACGTAAACTCCATGACTCCACTATACGAGTTCATTGATCAATATGATAAAGCCGTACATTTTCAAAGAAACAAAGAGGAGAAAGAAGACACTTTTTGTATGAGAAACAAACTAGAATTTCGTGGCATGCATGAGTTAGAGGTTCATGCTGCGAAGGTTTATACTAGGAACGTATTCTCTATCTTTCAGACTCGGTTCAAAGATACATTATACTGTCGGCATGAAAGAGTGTGTATTGAAGAAGATACGACCACATATCATGTCCAAATGAGGATTGACGGAAAGAGTTACTTGCATTCTGTTCAATGCAATGTATCTATGGGAGAATTTACATGTACATGTGCAAGGTTTGAGACTGAAGGGCTACTCTGCACACAAATTTTATATATCATGAAGCAAAAGTTTGATATGCAAGCCATCCCTGAGAGATATATTTTGCCAAGGTGGACACTCAATGCAAGACATAGCATCATGAGTATGGGATCCTCTTCGTCTAGTGCAGTCAATGCAGTGCGTCCCAATCAACTTACTCCACTTCAATCTTGGTGCCTTCGTGCAACATTTGATAAAGTCCTCGAAGTTGTTAACAGAGATCCTCTTCTTTATGACGTTGTCAATGGGTGGTCAAATAGTTTTCTGGAGCAACATGGATTGAATGACAAAGCACAAACTATCTCTGAGGATCCAAGCACTCAGGTGGGGTCCAATGCACCGACAGTATGTGGATTAGGATTAAATGATGTAACTATTCATGATCCTACAAAGGCAAGAACTAAAGGCCGACCACGAGCAGCATCAAGGATTCAGTCGGGAATACAAGTATCACAAGATCAAAGTCAATCAAGAAAAAGAACTTGTAGTATTTGTGGAGAAAAGGGCCATGACATGAGAACTTGTCGTATGAACATGGGCACCAATGGTAGAAATAAGGTATAGTTGCTCAATTCTACATGTTTTTTATACTAGTATAATAAAAATTATTTTAACATCATTGCTCTTTATTTTCTGTAGGAGCTGGAAGCAACAGTAGATGGCTGAAGACTCGTCAAGTTTGTCCTCTAGGTACAAACTTCCGTATTATTCTCTCTTTCAATTTCTTTTTTTTTTTTGGGAACTTGTCAGGATTCCACTGTTTGTAAGAAATATGACTCGTATATAATAGATGATGATCTGAGCTCCAGAGACTCATTGCCTTTATCTTGGTCACCAGCTAGCTAATACACTAACATGTAACAGTGTAATCATAAAGTTTATTCATCTGTATATATGATTCAACTTTTAGCTCAGGAGCAGCTGCAATTATAAATGTTACTTCCCATCACCATTATTTTCATCCTAAAGCTTGTAATATTATCTGCGGGAAAATTAACTCATTAGAGGCTCACCTATATTTTTTTTTGCAGTCACCAAGATATTGATGTTAGTCATCCTGACTTTTTTTAGTAATGCAAAGCTTAATGGCTATATTCCTCCAAACGAAGAGGCAAGTGCTACTTATGTTTGCAAGCTTTTCTGGTTTTATCTGAATGGACTCATGGGCACATCCTGAATACTGCAAACATAAGTAGGTCAAATCTATATTGTTGGGATTTAACATTATAATGGTTGTATGGAAGTCCATCTGAAAAAGGTTTATATATATTGTTGGGATTTAACATGAACTATTACCCTGCTTTACCTGTATGATATCTGAAAAGGTCAAATCTAAATTATTTTGCATTGTTTTGTTTCAACAGATATTGTGTTATCATAATTTTTTTAAGTCTTAAAAGGAAAAGTTTTCTTGTTTTCTTGATTAACTCAACATTTCTTAAATTCCAAAATTTCATTTTCCTATACTAGCACAATCTGGAAGTTATGGTTCCTGACATGAATATGCTAGTCTTTGCCTTTGCACACTTGTGCAGATATATAGGAAATTTGATACATAGTTCTTGAATTGCAGCACTTGAGCTTACTGCTCCTTTGGCCAGGGAAATTTTGAGCTTACTGCTCCTTTGGCCAGGGAAATTTTGAAATCAACCTCTTGAAATAAAACATACTGTCACTTACTTAACTTTACTTTCCAGGAGCTGAATCTGCAACTGGTAACTTTAGACCTGATAATATTCTTGGGTGAAGACTCTGAAATCTGAAGTTCAAGGATAGCAGTTTCATGGAGGAGTTCCGTGGAGTTGTTGGAGCACACAAGGGGCCAAAGGACAATGTACTGAAGACACCAGAAAATTCTCCAAAGGCCTCTGATGGTTAAATTTATTGCTATGACTATGAGTAGCTAGCTAGGTTCTTATGATGATTCTCCTGGGGCAATGGATGCTGGGTTCTTGACTTTTTGTTTACTATCTAGTTTGAGATGTCAAAGTATATTATGGGCTACCAGATTAGTGATGTAACTTGGTTGATGTAACTTTGTTTACTATCTAGTTCTTAACTTTGGTACTGTAAAATTACAGTGTGTCGGTGAAGACTCTGAAATCTGAAGTTAATATTATGATGTTGGGATTTTCACCAGGTTTGTTCCCCTTCCTCAAATACAGATTTGTGGTTTAATCCTAAAGTTTATCCCAGGGGCCGGAACTACTTGAGCCTTTCAATTTTTCTTTGACATTTAACACCTAAAGGTTTATCTTTCCGAACCCAACGACATGCCGTAGGGCCATTGGATAATTCTGCAGAAGTATGCCTCCTGAATAAATGCTTAATTAGGCAACAAAGAATTGTTGTTCCAAATGCCAATACCTTGTGTCTCACTGTCTCAGTAATTATGAGTTCTTTTCCATCTTCGTCCAAGAATCTGATGGTGTGCCAGAGTAACATTTGGCAGGAACTAGTCCCTAATTCCTCGCTCAATGTCCAATATCTAGATTGCAAACTCTACCTTAGTACTTAGATAGAGTGGAAGAAGAGAGAGAATTTGCATCTCAGCTTTGCCTATGGCCACCTGATATTTTCAACGTTTCTGTTCCTTTATGAGATGTAATGCTCAGTATATATACTCAGTATATTAGCCATTTCTGATCAAATTTTCACCAGGTTCAGTACATCAAATTAGAGGTTCAGTACATCAAATAAGATGTGTTTACACAATCAAGGAACAAAAATTGATATAATTGTCAGTAACCATAGCCACCTGTAAATTTGGTGGCCATCACCACAAAAACATAGTCATATATATATTGCCATTAGACATGAAATTAAGATCCATCAGATTACATTCCAGGCTGATTCCATGAACAAACATATCACTCAGTGCTTTGTTGGTCATCTGAAAATTCATCCTCAATTACATAGGCAGATGTAAATTACTTTACTAGTTAATCCCAGCTAAACTCTTCTCAAATAGTAGTTAGACAAGAAATTATGTTTTTCATAAATTTCATTCCAGGCTCTTATTCCATGAACAAATACATACATCATCAGTGCTTTGTTGTTCATAAATTTCATTCCAGGCTCTCATTCCATGAACAAATTTCATTCCCGTGAAAGAAAAATGTCAACTGGTCCTGGAATTGAGGGACAAGTACTGTTATTACTCTCTCTCCTCCTTGATACAATCTCTGCAGCCTAAGCTTTGCCTTGCCAACATCAGTTGTAAATTTTCCTGCAGAAGATGCAAAACATGAGAGGGTAGATAAGACTTCACCAACTTCATTATGCATCAATATTTACTTAAATCTCTTAATTCCTTTGTCTATCACAGAGATTTCAAATCAAACAGAGCGAGCACTCGGTAGTATTTTGGTTCATAACAGAAGGAAGCATAGCATGCATGTCGCAGAGACTTGGAGTTACATTGAGATAAGTTTGAAATTGATATTACATTGAGATAAGATAAGCCAAGACAACTAAAGTAAAAAGTATCCCCTCCACAACAATGGTCACCACAACACCTGTTACACATCCATAAACGAAAGATGTGTTCAACAATTCAGGCCGCCTTTCTATATTTGTATGCCCTACAATATCCCGTTCACTGATATCCTCTCTGACATCATGTCTCGTCGCACCATGATTTGACGACTCTCCTACATGAACTGATGCTCCCAATCTTTGACGTTGACCCACGCCTGCGAACATGTCTCGACCCCCCCCCCCCCCGATCTGGACGAATTGGATTGGATTGCCCGTTCCAACACTCCATAGCCTCTTCATACGTGTTGAAGCCGTGATACACCGCATTACGATATCCATAAACCTGTGCTTTGCATTCTTCCCATGTCAAATAAATGTCGCATTGCCTACCACTCTTCACAACGTAATAATTTTTCCCATTTCAAACTACAAAATATCATCCAAAAATTATGATAAGCATCAAACATTGACTCAGGATCTGAAACATCAAACATTCAAAGGAAATTTGACAATGAACAATGAAAAGAATTTATTGGGAGGATCTGAAACATCAAACATTCAAAGGAAATTGACTCAGGATCTCAAACATCAAACCCTAAAAAAATTAAATTACGTAAATGCATATCAATTTCCTTTTCAACAAACCCTAAAAAATTAAAGAGGATCTGAAATTAACTAAATTTTTGAGGATCTCAAACATCAAACCCTAAAAAATTACATTTAGTAAATGCATATCAATTTCCTTTTCAACATCAAACCCTAAAATTGTTAAATGTCCTAAATTGTTACCATGGATTCGAATTCTCGGGCTCGGAGAGGTCTAGGGTTTCGAAGAGGCGAGAGAGAGAGGGTGAGAAGTGAAATCCACAAATTTAGGAGGATGAAGAGAAGAAATGGACCTGTTGATCAGTGTTTCGGCGGTGGAGTCGGGGTTGAGGTGAGCTGGCGATCGTCTGCCGCCTCTTCTCCTCAGCCTCTTCTTTCCTTCCTTTTTTTCGTTTCTTCTCTGGAGAGAAGAGGATGCGCGCTTTTGTTCCACCCCTTTTTTTTCTTTCCTATTCATTGTTTCTTTTCAGCCGTTGGATTTAAATCCAAAGGCTCTGAGCGCGCGATTGCAGGAAGATGAACCTGAGGTCGACCTCAGGTCCATTTTGCCATTATATATATATATATATATATATATATATATATATATATTTGGAATATATATATATATATATATATATATATAACCAAATATAAATATATATTTTCCAAATATATATATATATATATATATATATATATATATATATATATATATATATATATATATGGAACATACCTATTGTAGTGTTCCGCTCCTCGCGGTCCACTATGTAATATCCACGGCTTGCTGACTCAGTCTCGAACTGAGTATTTGGGGAAACCTTTGCCGGTATCGATTGATCACGGATGAAATGCAATGAACCTTTCCAACTGATGGATCGACTTCTATTGAAATGAGTCCAATAGTTTTCGTTGGATGTTTTCTTTCGCTGCTTGGTTTTGATGAATGCATTTTCGTGTTGGTTTTCGATGATTGGTTTTTATTGTTCGCTTTTATCGCATATCGTATTCATTCCGAATCTTGAGAGAAAGAGACCGAAGTATGCTAATCAGATGTTGGTACATATGCAGGGGGACGCATAGTCATACACAGGACATGAACGACGCGTGAAGTCTCTCCTTCTCTCAACTAAGATTCATCTTGGTGAGTTGCTTTAACCGGGCTTGCATTTATTTGCACGCCCTAAGAAAATGATCTCTAGTCCATTCTTTGGTTGCGTTCCAGTGATCAATGATACCACAGTAACAAAAGATAAGAGAAGATAAATAAATGAATCACATGTAAAATGGAACTATCGCTTGCTTGCTTCAATATGAACTGTATGCCCTTATGAATTGCCTAAAAGAGATAGCTCGGTATGGAAATCATGGCTTGACCGTACAAGAAGAAAAAGAAGGTGGTAATGTTTACATATTGCTAGACTCGTGCATAGTAGTATTATTTGATAGCTGTATTCGTATTGGTCTAGACAACTTGTGCACAAGGTGGTAATCTCTCGATCGATTCTGGGGGCACCTGGAATCGATCGGCCTAGAAGAGAACATGACACCTGGGGCTAGAAGTCCCCGCAGTTAGAGGGGGGTGTCAGTCTATTAGTAGTTGGGCTAGAACATTCCAATTGCGAGTAATGGGAATACCCATGGACCACAGTAGCTAAGTTCATGCATATAGACAGAGACTTTTTAAGCCTAACATGCAGTAACGAAAAATTAGAATGCTTCTTATATACATATGCAGATTGTGCTAACCTGCTTTGTGCAGGGATGACTATCGGGGATGGGTAAGTTGGTTATGAAATATTATGCTGTCATATTTCTTATAAATTGTTAAAAAGAACCTAGACAAGTAGAAAGATGACTAGTAAGTATGTAGCTTCACATATTGAATTAGTGCAGATATTTGTGAGTTTCGACGAAGAACCGCTCGCTAGTACATGATGTGTGCTGACCCACGTTGTGGACATCCTTTTTAGAAAAGTAAAGGAGACAGAGGGATTACAAGTAAGGCACTAAATCTCGTCTAGCCCAGTAGAGCTGTGGATTGCCTCGAAGCTTCTTTTCATTTCCAGTCAATGCAAGTCTCTTTTCCTTTGATGGTGTCTTTATATTTCCAGCATGTAATAAAGGGATATGATGTATGTGCATTGCGACTATTTTCAAAAGAGGGTTTTAAAGAGAATCATGTAGCCAAGATAAGGCAATCTGAGTTTGCAAAGATTTGTACTTATATTTCTATCAAGTTTATCAATAAAAGAAGTATTTCCATTTCAAATCTCTGTATCCAATATTTGGTTTTCTGCAATAAATGGGTGTGTGCGTGTGTTTTGCTTAACTATTTGTTTTGTGCAGGTACTTGGCCTTGTGCAAGCGCAACTTTGGCTTGCTCGACATCACGCCTTAGCGAGGACGAACGATCCCGCAGGGATCCAGGGATGACGGACGACCCTAGCGGGATCGGGGCGTGACAAAGTGGTATCAGAGTACGGTTTTACGTCCTTGGCCTCTTGCAAATATCGTTTTCGAAAAAGTATATAAAGTATTTTGATGGTTTTCAAAAGGTCCCAATTTTGAGTTATGAAAAACCAATGCCCCATACAATAAGTCCATAATATTTTATGAGACTGACAGAAGTTATACTTTTTTGTAGAAAAATGGCTCCTCCTCGACCATCTGGCTCGACCGATCCGATAGAGCGGATTATGACCATGATGGAACTACAGAGGCAGGATAATGAAGAGCGTGGCCAGATACAACAGGCCCGACTGGAGGCCCAACAGAAGCAGTTGGATGCCTTGACCCAACTTGTAACTGCGCTTGCGGCAAATCGAGATGCCACCGCAGCGACCAAACCAACGAAAAGCCCGTGGATGGTGACGAACCCCAGCCGGCGCAAAGGCACTCTTCCTTTAAGCCAAAGGACTTATTGGATGTGAAGCCTCCGAAAATTGAGGGCAGGACATCACCAGAAAAGGTGGTGGACTGGATCGATAAAATAGAAAGTCTGTTCACATTCGTAGGAGTTCCGAATAGCAAGAAGGTAATGTGTGCCACTCTGCTACTATGGCTGCGGGCAAAAGACTGGTGGAAAGCAAAAAAGCCGACGCTGCTCGTAACGGCTAGGAATGGAAAGATTTTATGGGCCTCGTTCAAGAAGTCATTTCTGGATCAATATCTGCCTCCAGCCATGAGTACGAAAATGGAGAATGACTTCATAACTCTGAAACAAGGAAATATGTTCGTGGAGGACTATGAATCTGAATTTGCTAAGCTGGCAAATTTTGCTACTGTTATGTTACCAACGGAGCAGGCTCGTATAGATCGGTTTGTTGAAGGTCTGAATGACGACATTTAGTTGAGTGTGCTGAACCAAAAATGTGAGTCGTATTCTCAGGCCTTTGAGACGGCGCTGCAGGTGGAACAGTTTTGCCTGAGGAAGGCGTCAGCTAAAATTTCGTACGGGCGCAATCAGCCTCCTAAGAGATATCACGATGGGAAGAAAAAGACTGACGAAAAAAGAAGACTGGCGGGGAACAAAATAATAAGCCCATGTGCACTTTCTGCAGTAGGCATGGACACAAAAGAAGTTTGCCGTTCTGCCAACGGAGAGTGCTTCAACTGTGGTCAAAAGGGCCACCGCGCTATGAACTACCAGAATAAGAGAGTTCGGCTACCGAACCTCAACGATACGGAAGAGCGTGGGGTGTCACGACCCGCTCCCGAATAATCGGGTACATGTCGGACACGCCCAACCTTCGTCGATGGACACGACGAAATAAGCTGTACAATACTAAGAAAAACTCTAAGTCACAATGTAATGTAAGCATCCACAACATCTATATATCGCTCCCAGAAAGATCACCATAATCCATCAATCAATTTAGTACAAAGTCATCCGAAGACAAATCCGGTAAAAATAAAAATATACAATGACGAAATCCAAAATACAATGTCCAGAAATGAAATCTAAACAATAAACTAAATCTTACAATTCCAATGATATCACTGTGCTCCATGTGGCCTCAAGCTCACCTGCAACGTATCCTGTCAGAAAAAGAGCAAAGCACAATCCCGACAAGAACAATATACAATGTAGTCTGAAATACAGAATACAAGGTAAAACTAGAGTACGAGAACTGAAAATAAAACTATGGTACCAGAAGTGGAATGCAAAACTGAAGTACAAGAATAAATGAACACGACGATCAATATGCACACAACAATGAACACAAAAATCAATGAACACGACAATCAATAAGCAAGTGTGACCTTTGAAATGTTAACCTAATGTGTGACCAGCTGGGGACCATAATTCATAATTCACAATTCTACAAGGTTCGGCTTAATCGTACGTGAGGTGTACGATTAGGCTATTCATAATACCTAGGTTGGGTGCGGTCACACACTAGTCAATATTTCCCCCAATTTTGCAATAACAATGACTCACAATACAATGAATAAGGTACAAGGCAATCGCATGTATCTTGTGTTCGATATGAAAACATGGCACATGAATGTAAGGGAGAATCCCAAAGTAAAAACTCGAGTCGGTGTACTTGCCTTGCCTGGATGCCCGAGAATAGTAGAGCATAAATGTTCACCTATTTTGGTACAAATTTGTTAGGTTTAAACAATGTCCATTAGCCAAAAATAGCTAATCTAGCTAATCATCTAAAGTTACACTTAACCAATTACTATATATATATATATATATTTTAATATATATATATATATATATATATATAGAGAGAGAGAGAGAGAGGATGAGGGAGGTGAGGTGCCACCCTATGGAGGGTGTCTACTTGTCACTCCCCACATGCTATCATCATGCATCCATGTGCTTGATGATAGCATGGGGAGGTGACAAGTAGACACCCTCCCGTGAGGTGGCACCCTACCTCCCTTATTCTCTCTCTCTCTATATATATTTTTTCTCTCTCTCTCTCTCTCTCTCTATATATATATATATATATATAAGGGTTTAATAAGCTTTATGAAAATACACTATGTAACCTAGTATGACAAATAGTATTTTTTTAGGCTGAAAACTAACTAGCAAGCTATTTTAATTTATAATAGTCAACTTAGAGAATTTTTATGGTTCAATAAGAAATTACAATATTTAGAGGATAACACCATATAGTCATTTGAAATTATTACTACAATATTACTAAGAAATACAACTTGATCTTCACTTTAAGAGGATTTAAGGAAACAACCTAGCCTACATTAGCAGTCTGGCCCATCCAAAACTGCTGCCAGATTCTTGTTCTTCCTAATTTCCACAATCCACATAGATTCTGGCCTATATGGCCCAGTCCACAGTTTACTTTCTTCTTGACCACAAACCAGTCCCATTCAAACTAAATTTTTATTATTTTTACTACAACCCACACTCTACAACTGCTACTGTTGGCCCAACTTCTCCAGAGGCATAAACCTAACACTTCATTACTATTAATCTATGCAAGCAAATATGAGTCAAAAGCTGACACACTAGAAATAAAAGGCCAGTACAAAAATTTGAATGAGAAACTGGTTAAACCCCTCAATTCCCGAAGAGTCAAATTATGACTCTTCAACTATCTCCAAAGGCCACCTAACCTTTCGATTTCTAAGACCATCTCCAATGGTGATTTCTAAAATTGAGTTCTTATCCTACTTGGCATTGTACTTTAAGGAGATTTCTATCCTAGTTGGAAGAGTTTCTACATAAAAATTATAGACATACAAAAATGCTCTCCAATGGTTCTCCATTTCTATCCTATGTGTCATATAGTAAAAGGACCAATTTAATGGTGTGGGGCCCAATAATAATTGTCATGAGAGAGGAGAATTTCTATGAGAGTTTCTACATGTAGAAACCCTCCTAGAGAGTTTCCATCCTACATCATTGCCACATAGGATAGAAATGGTGATAGAAATCACCATTGGGAGAAGTTTTTTCTAAAATGGATTTCTTCCATAGAAATTGGAAAGATAGAAACCCCCATTGGAGATGGTCTAAGTCATATAGAAAGAGGGAAAAATAAGTGGAGCAAACCAAGGTAGTCTCTTCTCCTTTCTCTCTAGTATAGCATCTGTATATATGCTAACATTAGCGGCAGCAACTTACACTGATAATCTATTCAACTCACTCTTCACACTTTTTCTCTCACAGCCGAACCAAACTTCTTCTCCAAGATCTTCTCTGCTTCACTAGGTTCGAAACCCTAACCCCAAGTTATTCTCAACTTCTCCAGCCAAACACTCACAACCCCATCTTCATCTTCGTCTTCTTCCTAACTCTCAACCCAGAGAAACCCTAACCCTAATATTTCATCTCTCAGTTGTAACTCCCAAAGCCCCAACACTCCTCCACGCCACAGCACCGTCCAAGGATAACCAAGTTCCAGATGCTCCTCCTCCCATCTATTCCCACTCGAAACCCTAATTTCCAGCCGCAAATACAACCCTAACTGAGAAAAATAAGAAGAAGAAGGTCGAGACGATCGAGATGAAGACTTACTCAACCGGCGGGAATGTCGATCCAAGGTAGCGAGGCGTCGTTGACGAACGGCTTCGATCCGACGGTGGCGTCCTTAGTGACTTGGCGGCGTCTCGAGGCGGCTCGAGCTTCGAAGAGCCGGCTCAATCTGTAAGATGGTGCGGTTTGTGAGGCAGCACGCACGTCGAGGAAGCTCTGCAGTCGAAGTTGGCCGATCTTCGATGTGGCAGTAGCTTATTGACGTCAGTTCGGTGGCTTCCTTGAGCTTGGCGAGGCGGTATAGATCCAGCGGTGGAGGTGCAGTGAACTCATGGGCTTGGTGGATGGCGACGTGCTCTCTGTTGCGGTAGTAGTGGGGCGGAGAGACTCATGGTAGAACGACGGCGAGGTCCTGGACGACTTCTGTGGTGGCTTGTTGAGGTTAACCACGACAAGATTAAGTGCCGTTGTAGTAAACTGGTGACGTCGAACCGACAATTGATGGTGACTCCGGTGTTGTCGTGGTGGCCGAAGCGGTGGCGCTCGGCAGAACAGTGAGAAGAGAGAGAGAGAGTGGTGTATTAGAAAACGTGTCAGTGACGTGGACAGTGTATTGTGTAATATTTATAATAAAATATCGTGTGTGTTCTCTACAAGTCAGGACAATGGCAGTATTGGTAATTAGGAGTAGATCTGGGGGCCAATAAAACAATTTGTAACTAATTCCTAACAGACTAACAGAATTAGTTAGTCCCCAACTAATTAATAACTGATCAACTAATTACAGTTAATTAGTTAATACTAATCAATTAACTTATTTTATTAAAGAAACCTACCAACTATAATTGCTTATCACAAAACTCTAGACAACTAACTAATAAACATATAATTAATTAATATGCTCCCCCCTCACTTCAAACCAGAAGAAATGGGACATTAGGGTCAGTCCCTTCTCCAAACATTTCAAAGAGTTCAATAGATAGTAAATTAAAATCTCCATTCAAAATGACTACATAACATAACTTGATGTATCTTAAAATAATAATCATCATTATTAACAAAAAGTGTATTAACCTCAAACCCAAAACTAAGTTAACCTTAAACAGTACTAAATATATTATTGAAATATCTTACTAAAGAACGAATTTTATATGGAAAACAATAGTTTAGAAAAATCTTAAAAATTTACCAAAATTCGGTTTAGGGAGTTACATGGGCCGCTGAGTGACCCACCGCCAATCAGAGACAATTCACATAATCAGCAGTTACGGAATGCCAACAATGCGACAGCGCTCGTCTATAGCCTCGCATCCTTACTTGATACAAACGGCAATTCTAGTGGAGGTGAGTTTATATCTTAAGTTTTGTGAACAAAACTTTTTCTCAGTGGGTTATTTTGTAGTGCCCTGCTCCTCGCGGTCCACTATGTAATACCCACAGCTTGCTGACTCAGTCTCAAACTGAGTATTTGGGGAAACCTTTGCCGATAGAGATTGATCATGGATAAAATGTAATGAACCTTTCCAACTGATGGATCGGCTTCTATTGAAATGAGTCTAATAGTTTTCGTTGGATGTTTTTTTTCGCTGCTTGGTTTTGATGAATGCGTTTTCGTGTTGGTTTTCGATGATTGGTTTTTATTGTTCGCTTTCATCGCATATCGCATTCATTCCGAATCTTGAGAGAAAGAGACCGAAGTATACTAATCAGATGTTGGTGCCTATGCAGGGAGATGCATAGACATATACAAGACGTGAACGGCGCGTGAAGTCCCTCATTCTCTCAACTAAGATTCATCTTGGTGAGTTGCTTTAACTGGGCTTGCATTTATTTGTACGGCCTAAGAAAATGATCTCTAGTCCACTCTTTGGTTGCGTTCCAGTGATCAATGATACCACATTAACAAAAGATAAGAGAAGATAAATAAATGAATTACCTGTAAAATGGAACTGTTGCTTGCTTGCTTCAATATGAACTGTATGTCCTTATGAATTGCCTAAAAGAGATAGCTCGGTATGGAAATCACGGCTTGACCGTACAAGAAGAAGAAGAAGAAGGTAGAAATGTTTACATGTTGCTAGACTCGTGCATAGTAGTATTATTTGATAGCTGCATTCGCATTGGTCTAGACAACTTGTGCACAAGGTGGTAATCTCTCGAACGATTCTGGGGGCACCTGGAATCGATCGGCCTAGGAAAAAATAGGACACCTAGGGCTAGAAGTCCCCGCAGTAAGAGGGGGTGTCAGTCTATTAGTAGTTGGGCTAGAACGTTCCAATTGCTAGTAATAAAAATACCCATGGACCACAGTAGCTAGGTTCATGCATATAGACAGAGATTTTACAAGACTAACATGCAGTGACGAAAAATAAGAATGCTTCTTATATACATATGCAAATTGTGTTAACCTATTTTGTGCAGGGATGACTGTTGGTAATGGGTAAGTTTGTTATAAAATATTATGCTGTCATGTTTCTTATGAATTGTTAAAAAGAACCTAGACAAGTAGAAAGATCACTAGTAAGTATGTAGCTTCACATATTGAATTAGTACATATATTTGTGAGTTTCGGCGAAGAGCCGCTCGCTAATACATGATGTGTACTGACCCACGTTGTGGGCATCCTTTTCAGAAAGCAAAGGAGACATGGGGATTACAAGTGAGGCACTAAAGCTCGTCTAGCCTAGTAGAGCTGTGGATTGCCTCGAAGCTTCTTTTTATTTCCAATCAAAGTTGTAAGTCTCTTTTCCTTTGATGGTGTCTTTACATTTCCAGCATATAATAAAGGGATATGATGTATGGGCATTGCGACGATTTTCAAAAGAGAGTTTTAAAGAGAATCATGTAGCCAAGATAAGACAATCTGAGTTTGTAAAGCTTTGTACTTGTATTCCTATCAAGTTTACAAATAAAAGAAGTATTCCTATTTCAAATCTCTGTGTCCAATATTTGGTTTTCTGCAATAAATGGGTGTGTGTGTGTGTGTGTGTGTGTGTTTTGCTTGACTAGTTGTTTTGTGTAGGTACTTGGCCTTGTACAAGCGCAACTTAGGCTTATACAACATCACGCCTTAGCGAGGACGAACGATCCCACAGGGATCCAGGCAAGGCGGACGACCCTAGCGGGATCGGGGTGTGACAAAGTGGTATCAGAGTACGATTTTACGTCCTTGGCCTCTTGCAAATATCGTTTTCGAAAAAGTATATAAAGTATTTTGATAGTTTTCAAAAGGTCCTGATTTTGAGTTATGAAAAACCATTGCCACATACAATAAGTCCTTAATATTTTATGAGACTGACAGAAGTTATAATTTTTTGTAGAAAAATGGCTCCTCCTCGACCATCTGGCTCGACCGATCCGATAGAGCGGATCATGACCATGATAGAACTACAGAGACAGGATAATGAAGATCGTGACCAAATACAACATGCCCGACTGGAGGCCCAACAGAAGTAGTTGGATGCCTTGACCCAACTTGTAACCGTGCTAGAGACAAATCGAGATACCACCGCAGCGACCAAACCAACGGGAACACCCGAGATTGAGCCCGTGGATGGTGACGAACCCCAGCCGGCACAAAGGCACTCTTCCTTTAAGCTAAAGGACTTATTGGATGTGAAACCTCCAGAATTTGAGTACAGGACATCACCAGATAAGGTGGTGTACTGGATCGATAAAATGGAAAGTCTGTTCACATTCGTAGGAGTTCTGAATAGTAAGAAGGTAATGTGTGCCGCTCTGCTACTATGGCTGCGGGCAAAAGACTGGTCGAAAGCGAAAAAGTCGACGTTGCTCGCAACGGCTAGGAATGGGAAGATTTCGTGGGCCTCGTTCAAGATGTCATTTCTGGATCAATATCTGCCTCCAGCCATGAGTAAGAAAATGGATAATGACTTCATAACTCTGAAACAAGAAAATATATCCGTGGAGGACTATGAATCTAAATTTGTTAAGCTGGCAAATTTTGTTGCTGTTATGTTAACAACGGAGCAGGCTCGTATAGATCGGTTTGTTGAAGGTTTGAATGACGGCATTCAGTTGAGTATGCTGAACCGAGAATGTGAGTCGTATTCTCAGGCCTTTGAGGCGGTGCTGCAGGTGGAACAGTTTTGCCTGAGGAAGGCGTCAGCTAAAATTCCGTACGGGCTCAATCAGCCTGCTAAGAGATATCACGATGGGGAGAAAAAGACTGACGGAGAAAAGAAGACTGGCGGGGAACAAAATAATAAGCCAGTGTGCACTTTCTGCGGTAGGCATGGACACACAAAGGAAGTTTGCCATTCTGCCAACGGAGAGTGCTTCAACTGTGGTCAAAAGGGCCACCGCGCTATGAACTGCCAAAATAAGAAATGCGACAGCGCGCATCTATAGCCTCGCCTCCTTACTTGATACAGACGACAATTCTAGTGGAGGTGAGTTTATATCTTAAGTTTTGAGGACAAAACTTTTCTCAGTGGGTTATTATGTAGTGCCCCGCTCCTCGCGGTCCACTATGTAATACCTACGGCTTGCCGACTCATTCTCGAACTAAGTATTTGGGGAAACCTTTGCCGGTATCGATTGATCACGGATGAAATACAATGAACCTTTCCAACTGATGGATCAGCTTCTATTGAAATGAGTCCAATAGTTTTTGTTGGATATTTTCTTTCGCTGCTTGGTTTTGATGAATGCATTTTCTTGTTGGTTTTCGATGATTGGTTTTCATTGTTCGCTTTTATCGCATATCGCATTCATTCCGAATCTTGAGAGAAAGAGACTGAAGTATGTTAATCAGATGTTGGTGCCTATGCAGGGGGACGCATAGACATACACAGGACGTGAACGGCGCGTGAAGTCCTTCCTTCTCTCAACTAATATTCATCTTGGTGAGTTGCTTTAACCGGGCTTGCATTTATTTGTTCGTCCTAAGAAAATAATCTCTAGTCCACTCTTTGGTTGCGTTTCAGTGATCAATGATACCACAGTAACAAAAGATAAGAGAAGATAAATGGGTGAATCACATATAAAATGGAACTGTTGCTTGCTTGCTTCAATATGAACAGTATGCCCTTATGAATTGCCTAAAAGAGATAGCTCGGTATGGAAATCATGGCTTGACCGTACAAGAAGAAAAAGGTAGAAATGTTTACATGTTGCTAGACTCGTGCATAGTAGTATTATTTGATAGCTGCATTCGTATTGGTCTAGACAACTTGTGCACAAGGTGGTAATCTCTCGATCAATTCTAGGGGCACCTGGAATCGATCGGCCTAGGAGAGAACAGGACACCTGGGGCTAGAAGTCCCCGCAGTAAGAGGGGGTGTCAGTCTATTAGTAGTTGGGCTAGAATGTTCCAATTGCTATTAATAGGAATACCCATGGACCACAGTAGCTAGGTTCATGCATATAAACAGAGATTTTGTAAGCCTAACATGCATGGACGGAAAATAAGAATGCTTCTTATATATATATGCAAATTGTGCTAACCTGTTTTGTGCAGGGATGACTGTCGGCGTTGGGTAAGTCGGTTATGAAATATTCTGTTGTCATATTTCTTATAAATTGTTAAAAAGAACCTAGACAAGTAGAAAGATCACTAGTAAGTATGTAGCTTCATATATTGAATTAGTGCAGATATTTGTGAGTTTCAGCGAAGAGCCGCTCGCTAGTACATGATGTGTGCTGACCCACGTTATGGAAATCCTTTTTAGAAAGCAAAGAAGATAGAGGGATTACAAGTGAGGCACTAAAGCTCGTCTAGCCCAGTAGAGCTGTGGATTGCCTCGAAGCTTCTTTTTATTTCCAGTCAAAGTTGCAAGTATCTTTTCCTTTGAAGGTGTCCTTACATTTCCAGCATGTAATAAAGGGATATGATGTATGGGCATTGCAACTATTTTCAAAAGAGAGTTTTAAAGAGAATTATGTAGCCAAGATAAGGCAATCTGAGTTTGCAAAGCTTTGTACTTGTATTCCTATCAAGTTTATCAATAAAAGAAGTATTTCTATTTCAAATCTCTGTCTAATATTTGGTTTTCTGCAATAAATGGGTGCGTGCGTGTGTTTTGCTTGACTAGTTATTTTGTGCAGGTACTTGGCCTTGTGCAAGCGCAACTTAGGCTTGCACGGCATCATGCCTTAGCGAGGATGAACGACCCTAGCGGGATCGGGGCGTGACACCTATCTCTAATTTTTCTTGATACTTGCAACATCTCATAGGGACTGATGCATTACCCATGTATTTGTTCTGATACTCTAATTGTTCTGATACCCTAATTATTCTGATACTCTAATGATATATCCAGTTCTCTGATATTTGCCTAGAGCCCCTGCCTATGGCAATATCTTATAGGGACTGATGCATTTCCCCTATAGGACTAATGCATTTCCCTTAACACATGCACACATATATCCTAGACAAAGTATATCTAGAGATACTCCTACGCACTGCCCTGCCAATGTATAGTTTCATCCATCAAACGCAATGGAGCAAGTTTGTGACATGTAGACTTTCAGAGAACTTTCAGGTATCGGTCTCAATAATTTGGTTAACTTGTCTACTTCATAAGTTGTTACTTATCATATGTTACTTCTGATTTCATAACCTTCGCATAGAGCAACAAAATATGAGAGACGAACATGTATACAACCATAGGCTAGGCCGAAAAGGCTATGCGAGTTTAAAAGAAGAGATAGTAAGTAATCTGAAATCTGATACAACACTTTGAAACAAGTGATGGATGCAATGCAAATGTGTACATTCACCTATATTCATTTTTATGATAAAAACAGAAAAAAGATGCAACGTATACCGAGGAGGAAGTTGACTGCTGCCTTTTTTGGAAGATAGCTCGAAAAAAGCAAAAAAGTCTACTGGGGATGCCGATGCTAGTGAACATGATGGGGATGATTTTGTTTCGATGGTTTATGATCCAGCTACTCAAGCAATGGTGGATAAGATTGTAAGAAAGTCTCAACTTTAGTCTCATTTCCCCTAGCTTGCCTTGCTAATCCACTGTTGCTGTATATCTAGTTTGACTCAATATTCCCCCTTCCTACCTACCACTGTTGCTGCATATCTAGTCTTATTTAGACACTTAGGCCACTGGACACTTAGACACTTAGGCCACTTGGACACTGGTGGCTAATCCACTTAGACACTTAGACCACTGGACACTGGTGTGGCACATACACTTAGACACTTAGGCCACTGGATACTGGTGGCCTATCCACCTATATGACTTTTTAACTGTCTAAGCTATCTTCCTATATATATATATATATATATATTAATATATATATATATATATATATATATATATATATATATATATATATATACACACACACACACACACACTCTACTGCCTAAACCTATCTATATTTTTATAAGATGAAGTGAAGAATTTTTTTTCTTTTTATGGCGAGTTGTCTATTCCGGTGAATCGTGATGCTCTTTGTTATGTAATGGAGAAGCCCGAGCACAATGGTCGTGTTACAGCCATGGGTAAATATGCATTATTGAATATTTATGCATTATGTGCTGCATATTTATGCATTATTTAATATAAGGATACTATTTAGGATACTCATGTTCAGGATATTCATGATACTAAGCCACTTACTATGCATTATTGATATTGATACTCATGATACTAAGCCACTACTATACGTTACTAGTATTAGCTCTGATACTCATGTTCAGGATACTTGTGTTCAGGATACATGTTGTGTGACTATGACTATGTAATGGAGAGTGTTTCCTGTGCAAGTGTGTGTGAGTAGTGTGCTCATGAGTGAGGATGTTTTCTATACATGTGTGTATGTGTTGAGTGTAATGTGTGAGTGTGCTCACATGCTTGTGTACCAGCACGAAATAGTGTACAGGAGGTTTAATTTTTGGATTTTATCAGAGTATCAGAGTGCTCACATGCTTGAAACTAGTGGACGCAGTCAGTATCAGAGTATCTCTGCATATCATCATTCTCTACTAGTAGTGAGTAGCAGTGAGTATCAGAGTTCTAGTGGACATAGTGAGTAACAGAGTATCTTTGTAAATCAGACTTGCAATTGGGTGGCAGCAGTGAGTATCAGAGTTCTGACTTGTAATTCAAATGGACTTTGATACTAGCAATCATCACGGGTATCCGTCATCATGGTATCAGTCCATGATTTTGTTTACTGTTAACTAATGTGTGAAGGGGGATTACCAATGGTATTAGTCATCATGGGTTTAGCTTCAGTCCCTACTTCTCATTCTTAGTAACAGTTCAGTTTACTGGGTAAATAAAAAGGGGGGATGTTTCAGTCAGTAGACATTTAAGTTCCTGTTTGCTAATGGTTTCAGTCCTAAATTGCAGTCAGTCATTCATAGTTCAGTCTTTAGTTTTATTTATGCTCAGACACTGTATCAGTTTGAGAGCCTTGATACTTGATTTTGTTTTAGTATCACAAATAGGAGGGGCTCGGGTTTGGTTTAAACCTTAGTAGCACTCCCTATTTATGTATTTTTGTCCTATACATTATTGCATCACCCACTTGTTGTATCAGTCCTTGTTGATGATATTGTATAAAATATTTTTTTGTTCAATCTATATTTGTATTTATACCAATCTAATACTGACAATGATACTGTATCAGTCTTTGTTCAAATATTTTTTTATTGATACTAGTCCAATATTAATAACGTGTTTTTAATTGGCTACAGAGGATTCTCGATGAATGATGGTTTGTGAAGCTGCGGGCTTCGATTTCAATGATGTTTGTGAAGCTGTGGGTTTCGGTTGCGATATGGTTTGTGAAGCTGCGGGCTTCCGTTAAGAGTATTTTGTTCTATTGTGGAATTAATTAATATGAAATGGGGTTGGTGTATCATGTACAAGTGTGATCTATGAACAAAATTTATCTTTTTGTTGGTTAACTGAACAAAAGAACTGGTGGTTGAATGTAAGAACATGTTTGTTTTGTTAATATAAAATGTGCTTGTAAATTATTTGATGTTTGAGATTCTAGATTTTATATTACGCATTTCTGGATTTGATATTATGCGTGGATCTCATAACGTCGGCAACATAAATGGAATTGATAAACAGGGTCTCTTGACGGCTAAGAAACATTAATAAAACGAGAATCCATGTTGACGGTCATTAACCGTCAGCTAGGCCAGCGTCAGGAAAAGTATGCACCAATATAGATGGTCTAAAATTGGATTTAGTTGACAGCTAAAACCCGTCAACTAAAACAATTTTAGTTGACGGCTAAAACCTGTCAACTAAAGTCGTTCAGAAAGCGTCAACTAAAGTGGGGACTTTTGCTGACACTGGCCTAGCTGACAGAAGGAAAACCATCAACTAAACCCTTTGGTGACGGAGGAAAACCGTCAACAAAAGCCAATTTTCTTGTAGTGATCGCATCTCCTCCGAGAATAACGACCAACAGATATCACAATCGTAGCACGAAACTAACGGCCAACAGAATCATCAACACAACCAAAGCTCATCCGAACTATCGGCCAACTAAATACTATCATATAGCCTGTATGCCTACTAACTATCATCTCTGTCTCAATAAACTATACAAGTGTCTAGTCAAGTCGACTCAAGTCAAATACAAGTAACAGGTCAAGACATATCAAATGAACGTAGTTCAGGACTAAGCAACACTATCAGGATCTATACATGAAATAACAGTGATATATAGAATAAAAAAATAATGTACGTGCATGTAAAATAAGAAAAATAGCAATGACATGAACATGAAAAAAGTTAATTAAGTAAGACAGAAATAAAATAACATGATAGAAAATGCATGAATAAAATGTACAAGTCAGCAAAGTATACTTGTCTAGAGTGGCGCCTGGTGTGGTGCGATGACTATGATAGCACGGAATTGAATTTGGTGTTAAAACTTCACAAGATGGCCTCTGATGATAGGACAGACTGTTCCATCGAGTCTAGAACAGTCCAATTAGCTAGGGTCGACATAAGGAAGTACAAAATTTGTAAGAGATGGGAATTACGATTAGTCGAGATCAGTGATGATAATCGAAGAGAATTTAAGTAAAACTAGATAATTATATCATTTTAGAAAAATATTTATAATACTTGAAAACTCTATTTTATTATCCCGAATTATTTTAGATAAATACATACTTGAAAATAAGTTTTAATTTGAAAACTACACTTTTTATTAGTTAAAATAATTTTAGAAAAATACTTTGAAAATCTAGTAATATTATTTTTAGAGAAAAAACTATAATTTAATTAGGTAGAAATTATTACAATAATATTTTAGGTCAAAAGCTTATTTTAAATACCATAAAATATTATAAATATACATTAGTCCAAAATAAAATTTATACTTTAAAATTAATTTTGAAATTTTTTTGCATGTTATAGATCATCATGCCATCTTTCCGAAACATCAAGCGGATCGCAAAACCGAGTTTGGGATCTCCCGAAATCTCAAAAATAGTGCGACGCTTTGATTTTTTGAACAACTGACACTCAAACAATTTTACAGAAAAATATATTATGAATTTGCTAAAATAAATTATAGATTATCGAAGCTACAAAAAAAATTGGAGGTCAAACAGAATTAGGAATTAGGAGTTATGGCCCTTCGAAGTTGTCAAAACTTTAAAAAATGAGATTGAATTTATGATAAATTTTGGGCTATTTTGGACAAATAAAGAGAGAAATTTGATAAATGAAAAGATGAGAGATGTTTATAAGTTCAATATGATATATATAATGAGTAGCTATTACT
Source organism: Iris pallida (assembly GCA_029216955.1). Taxonomy (NCBI): domain Eukaryota; kingdom Viridiplantae; phylum Streptophyta; class Magnoliopsida; order Asparagales; family Iridaceae; genus Iris; species Iris pallida. The sequence continues at coordinate 8,878,860 of JANAVB010005796.1, forward strand.
TAATTAAATCAGGAATAGATTGGAAATGGAAAAAGTTTTCCTTAAATAGATAGAGATTTCCTAAATATATATGGATTTAGAAACCAATGATCAAATCTTTCCATAAATTTAAATTAAACAAATATTTAAAACTTAATTAATAAAATATAATCCAATATTTAGTTACCATACATAATTTAAAATCATAATCCAAAATCTTATATATAATAATTTAGCAAACAAATTTTTATTGGTCAAAGATAATAATCAAGAATTTCAAAATAAAATCAATCAAATCTAAATATATTACCAGGCTACAATAATAATTCAAATAAATATTCAAAACTAAGTTAATCTCATCCCAAATCAATGATTGACTCAAAATATACTTAATGATCATATACCAATAATTTAAAACAATATTTAATGTCTAAAGTAGATTAATCATATCTTAATCATAAACAATAATAGTTTAAAATACTAATTAATGATCCTGCAAATAATAATATTAATATTATCGAGGTAGTGTCGATAATATCCAATAATTCAAAAGTAAGTAAAATTTAAATCAATGTAATCTTAATCAAATATTGAATAACAGTTCAAATTAACAGTTAATATTATCAAAATAATTTAAGCCATATTTGATACTTATCAGAAATTTAAATTAATGAATTTAAAACTAGATAAATCTAAGCAATAATCGATCACAATAATAATTTTAAAATAATATTTAATACCTTGAAAATAATTTAAATAATATTCGATGCTAGCTAAACAAATTAAAGTAAATTTACATAAATATTATTTTCAAAATTGGTACCTATATTTATATACTAATGAAATAAAGTTTGACACAATTTAGTACGACACATTTTACAAACAAGATAAAATATTTACCTTATATTATTTCGAAATATATATTTATTTTCTTCAAAAATCTATAATAAGACTTTTGTATATAAATAAATACTTCATATATACATATTCGTACTCGACGTACAAATACCAAAAAAATTAAAAAAAATTCTATAGTAAAATTTTTGAGTCGAAATTAAGAAATAATAGGGTAGGTAGGGTTGAGAAGGTAGCAGGAATTTCTTAATACAAAAACATGATCAAAATATTGAGCATCGAGATAAAAATAACATTTTAATAAAAATAGACAATTTTAACTAGAAAAATAAAATCAATGGGTATAGTCTAGAAGATGATCACATACATGACATCCCAATCAGTGTCTAAATTTGATAATCACTAACATCAAAAAGTGTAACCTCAAAATAAGTAAGAATTTTCTCCATCAAAAATTTGATCAATAACCCAATATTCAAATTCGCGTTTTGATATTGTCATAATCCTCGAATTTGCGCTTTAACCAACTCATCAATGTTTTTTCTATTCTTAACTCTTCATCTCAAAATTTATATTCAATTAAATTTTAAAAATCCTTCAAAATATTAAAACTCTTCAATTTGAAATTCAATAAATCTCCAATCAATTTAGTTTAGAGCAAAAATCAAGCTCATTTTTAATATAAAATTCATATCCCTAGTCATATAAAAATTTAATCCTTAAAGCATCAATAATGCAAAAAAATTTCCACCTTCAACAATTGATTAACCTTGAAAACTAATATCATCAAAATTATCACATGAAAGTTTTTCTTAACTTCGTCGATTAATGTTTATCGTAAAATTCACATATAACCCAATCTTGTATATGTCTCATATTCGTAAGTCATCATATCCAACTATATACCACTAATATCCTTTATGGGGTATTCTAATTTAGCCTCGTTCTAACTGAAAGGTGTCATGATTCGATTTCCATCTTCGTGCATAGGGAAATATTAAGAAAGAAGGTTGTACGAATCACCAAAGAGTTTTAATGAGTAAATAGATTGGGGAAATTTTCATATGGTTGTGTTCAAAGATCGTGGTAAGGGTTTGGTTAATGAATGAGAGTTGTTAGTTATCGCACGAAATAAAAAAGATTAAGGGTTAAGTAAATCAAGATGAGAATAAGTAGAGACTCATGAGACGTGGCTCCTTGAAATAAAATTAGTCTCCTAGATTGGGGGCACAGTCAAGGATACGATTCTAATCATTCTCAAGTTCGAAATGATTAGAAGGTCATAATAATAGATCTAGAGTCGTGGGAAAGGACGAGTAACTCAAGACGAGGATGTAGTCACATGGCTTGGTTGATGGCTAACTATACTTGTGTATATACAACTATCATGGCTATAGATGGTATGGCAAACTAAGGGGGACACTCTGTGTCTATCTTCCCTAAAGCACGAGCGTTTGTCTTTTCGTAATAGATGAAGATGAAAAACAATAAGGATTGCAAGCAAGATGTGATCGAATGCAAATACGGGGTTCGAAGACGGTTGAATAGTTCAAAAAGAAGTTGTCAAGGCAGTTGCAGTTGAGATCTTATTTTAGTAGATTCCTATTCGCAGGCTCGTATCGGTACATTTATGTAACCAGTACGATATGCTCATATCTATCTAGAGGGCAAGTATATTTGTCTAATAAGCCGAGTCAACTATATCTCAATCTACGTAGAATAATCATATGAAGAGCGAACCAAGTGTACTAAGGTTGATCAGACCATAATATACCGATTCTAATTACACAATATGTTAGTGGGGGTCCCCAATAAAACTTATTTCCTGAACAAGCTCGATAAAATAATAAGCTTGTAAAACTAGGCTATAATAGCAGCATTAGTCAAGATAATCCAAAAATATAAGTACGTGAGATTATGATAAAAGAAAGTATGAATAGTTCAAGTTCATCAAAATCTAGGACACGTTTGGTGTTTGTGCTTCTACAATTGTCCTACTATCTTCTTGTATAAGGCTTTGGTTGACCAATGGAGTATGGACCTCTAAAACTCTATAGTCTAGGTAAACCTATCTTCATACACTAGCATATATTTAGTGTTACTCATTTATACTTCATTAATGGGTCATAAGGACAATAGGAGGCTAGGTTGTGAGGCATGCTACCCAACCTACAAGAGTCCAACTAATTGTGTAATTGAATAATTGAGCACATATACCAAGTAGGAGTCATCTTCCTAACCTTTATTATGCACGAGAAATAAGATTCACAATAGAAAGGAATCAAGCAAGATGAAAATCAAGGCAATCAAAAGAGAGTTCGAAAGTGGAATCAAGAAAGAAAGTCAAGCATGTGGATAAGATCCTATACTCTAATCCTATATGCAGGCTTGCTTGATACAGTAATGTAAACAAACAATATATTCGTAGACCTACATGGGCCACCACAAAAATATGTAACACTCCAGTCCCAAAATATGTAGGACTAGGTACGTAAACATGTCAGCCGTATAATAAATATACGTAAGCTGTAAATGCAGTATAATTACGGCTAACTGATCTCATCCACAAAATAAAATAATAAATATATTATAGAATCAAATATGGAATGTTATTATACAAGTTGCTGGATGGAGACAAATCCACTACCAAGCATTTATCTAGAAGGAAGGAAATAGCAAAATAAAGAATACAAGCAGCAAGCGTGATCCAAGAGAATGTCATCTTCGATAGGAAGTAGAAGATTATGATCTTGGCTGGTACTCCTGCGAAAAGTCAAGAAAATGCACACACTTGGAGAGATCACCAGGTCCTGAGAGGGACGTAACAAAATACAGAAAAATATGCCTACTATAACAGTAAATAACATGCATAAGGAAATGAAAGGAATAATGACACTCTATTTCTAAACAAACTACATAAAAATGCAACAACAAGTACAATGTTCAACACTTGGGCTAACAAATATAGGTACCATCACAACCGTAGCTCATCCGAAACTAACGACCAATAAAATAATCACAATCGTATCTCCTTCGAGAATAATGACCAACATAATATCACAACCGTAGCACGAAACTAACAGCCAACAGAATCATCAACACAATCGAATCTCGTCCGAACTATCGGCCAACAGAATACTATCATACAGCCTGCATGCCTAGTAACTGTCATCTCTGTTTCAATAAACTATACAGGTGTCCAGTTAAGTCTACTCAAGTCAAATACAAGTAACATGCTAAGACATATCAAATGAATGTAGTAGAGGACTAAGCAACACTATCAGGATCTATACGTAAAATAGTAGTGTTATATAGAATGAATAAAATAACTTGTATGCACGTAAAATAAGGAAAATAGCAATGACATGAATATGAGAAGAAGTTAATCAACTAAGACAGAAAAGATACAACAAGATAGAATGCGTGAATAAACTGTACAGGTCAGCAAGGTATACTTGCCTAGTGTGGCGTATGGTGTGGTGCGATGACTATGAAAGCACATAATTGACTTCCATGTTAAAACTTCACAAGATAGTCTCCGATGATAGGACAGACTGTTCCATGGAGTCCAGAACAGTCCAATTAGCTAGGATCGACAAAAAGTACATAATTTACAAGAGATGGGGATTACGATTAGTCGTGATCAGTAATAATAATCGAAGAGAATTTGAGTAAAAATAGATACTTATACTATTTTTAGAAAAATATTTATAATACTTGAAAACTCTATTTTATTACCCCAAATTATTTTAGATAAATACATACTTGAAAATAAGTTTCAATTTGGAAACTACCCTTATTATTGGTTAAAATAATTTTGTAAAAATTCCTTAAAAATCTAGGAATATCATTTTTAGAGAAAAACTATATTTTAATTAGGTAGAAAATATTACAATAATATAGGTCAAAAGCTTATTTTAAATACCACAGAATAACATAAATATACATTAGCACAAAATAAAATTTAAATTTTAAAATTAATTTCTAATTTTTTTTTTGCATGTTATAGATCATCATGTCAGCTTTTTAAAACATCAAACGGGTCACAAAACCGAGTTCGAGATCTCTCAAAATCTCAAAAATGGTACGACGCGTCGATTTTTGGACAACTGAAACTCAAACAATTTTACATAAAAATATGTTATGAATTTGCTAAAATAAATCATAGATTATTGAAGCTAACCTCAATATGGTTCAAACAAAAAAAATGGAGTTCAAACGGAGTCCAGAGTTAGGAGTTATATCCCTTCAGAGTTGTTACAACCTTTGAAAATAAGGCTGGATTTATGACGAATTTTGGCCTACTTTGGAAGAAAAAGATAGAAATTTCTAAAAGAAAAAGATGAGAGATGTTTATAAGTTCAATATGGTATATATAATGAGTAGCTATTGCTTAATTAAATTAGGATTAGATTGGAAGGGAAAAGTTTTCTTAAATAGATAGAGATTTCCTAAATAGATATGGATTAAGAAACCAATGATCAAATTTTCCATAAATTTAAATTAAACAAATATTTAAAACATAATTAATAAAACCTAATCCAATATTTAGTTACCACAGATAATTTAAAATCATAATCTAAAATCTTATATATAATAATTTAGCAAATTAATTTTTATTGGTCAAAGATAATAATCATAATTATAAAACAAAATCAATCAAATCTAAATATATTATTTGGTTACAATAATAATTCAAATAAATATTCAAAATTAAGTTAATCTAATCCCAAATCAATAATTGATTCAAAATATATTAAATGATCATATATCAATAATTTAAAATGATATTTAATGTCTAAAGTAGATTAATCAGATCTTAATCATAATCAATAATAGTTCAAAATACTAATGTTCAAAATACTAATTAATGATCCTATCAATAATAATATTAGTATTATCAAAGTAGGGTCAATAATATCCAATAATTCAAAAGCAAGTAAAATTTAAATCAATGTAATCTTAATTAAATATTGAATAATAGTTCAAATTAACAGTTATTATTATCAAAATAATTTAAGCAATATTTGATATTTATCAAAAAAATTAAATCAATGAATTTAAAACTGGATAAATCTAATCAATAATCGATCACATAATAATATTAAAATAATATTTAATATCTTCAAAATAATTTAAATAATATTCGATGATATCTAAATAAATTAAAGTAAATTTATATAAATATTATTTTTGAAATTGGTACCTATATTTATACACTAATAAAATATAGTTTGACAAAATTTAGTGTGAGACATTTTATAAACAAGATAAGATATTTACCTTATATTATTTCAAAAAATATATTTATTTTCTGTATAAAAATCTATAATAAAACTTTTATATATAAATAAATATTTCGTATATACGAATTCAAACTCGACGTACAAATACAAAAAAAATCTATAGTAAAATTTTAGCGGGTTTACACCCTCCATGCGCGCAGTTGGCCATACGGCAGAAATGCCAAGTGATCATGAAAACTTGTCATATGAAACCTAACAACATGTGCAAAAAAATGCATACTTGTTCGTTATGCGCCTATGGCCTTCATGCGCCTATGGCCATTATGCGCATATGGTTGTTATGCGCATATGGCCGTCATGTGCCTACGGATGTCATGTGCCTAAGGTCGTCATATGCCTTAGGTTGTTATGCGCCTGTGGCTGCTATGCGCCAGCTAATGGCTATGCATTTGGCCATGTCATACACCTGGTATGCACATGCGCCTGTTTTCTGTCCGTATCTGACCACCCTATGCGCCTGTCTGCCCTATGCGTATGTTTTTGTTAGATTTATATTTTAAATGATTTGATTACTTGTCCTGACCCTAGTCTATTGTAAGTAGCATAGCCTATGTATCCCATGCGCCTATGTATTCTTATGTGCCTATATGACCTAAGTACCAAGAGATTTCTATGCGACTACTTGTCTTGACCATGTTCCGGACATGTTTACCTGTATAAGTACTGGCATATTCTATACGTGCACTGAGGTACAATTCTATGTGTGCACTATGGTGCTATTCTACGTGCTATGCGAACCTACGTGTTAAACGTCAATACATTCATGTTCCCAACATAGTCTTGGTAATTAGTCAGTAATATTGGCGTGGTACGATGATTGCTTGATTGAAGTATTACACTAAGGATGGATCCAAATTTGGGACTCTACGAGCTGATGTAGATTCATACTTAGGGTACTCGTACCAATGTACGATAGCTAAGGGGATGATCATGTGACCATGACATGTGATTCTGAGACCAACATAGGGTTAAACTAAACAACTTAAATTAATAGAAACATGGGGAGGGAACAGAATCCCGAGGTCATTTTATACTAGCCACTTCCCTGTAGTGCCCCGACCCGCAAGATGCCTTATGACAGATGGTTGGTTCGATGAAGCCTTGTTGGACTTGGGAGTCAAAAAGATAATGAAAGATAATTAATCACATGACCCGATAGCTGTTGTGTATCATTTCAAAGAATTGGATGCTTGCGTGTTATGCTATGAAACACATGACAGGTGAAGAAAAAGTCCCAAATACTTGGGCGGTGAGTATATCGAGCCTTAGCTCGAGAGGTAGATGGTAACACAGATAATAAGACCCAAGAACTGGGCAGTGAGTATGCTTGAATTATGTCAGAATGAACGCATGGTAATACAGATGCTAAGTCCCGAGAATTGGACGGTGAGTACATTGAGTTTTGGTTGGAAAGATGTATGGTATCAAAGATGTAAGGAAGGGCTTAGGTAATCACATTCTATTATCCTGTCGCCAATGTAGAATGTTGATTACACTAAGACCCTGGATTGTGCAGATGATAATACGAGCGTTGGCTCATGGCAAGATGGCTTATTGAAAAAATAGCTTAATTATTTAGTTTTCCTTATCATGCATTATATGTCTCTTTATAGATAAGTTGCATATATTTGCATGGTCATGGACAACTTGTCAACAAGGTGGTTCCTCGAATGGTATTCCAAGGTCTTGGAAACCGATTCGTCCTGGGGGAACCTCGTGCTGAAGTAGTAGCACAGTGCTGAAGTAGTAGTACGGTATGCTGGACCTTCAGTGGGGCTAGCTACTAGTACTACAAGGGGCGCCGTTATACCTGTAAGATGGTCCAAGATGGCGTGTAGTCAGTGACCTTCATATAGATAGGTCTAGTGCTAATGATGTCTTATGCAGGAAGAGTAAGTAATTACTCAATTAAAAGGAAGGATGTCGACTGTTGGTAAGATTCATCTGAATGGTGATAATTATGATAATATGATATTATTCCTAACAATGTCTTATGCAGGCTGAGTAAGTATTATAAATGTACATGGATGGCTGTACGACCGTGGGTAAGAATCACCAAAGGGTGATATCATATTGCTTTATATTATGCTAGCTATGTGAATTGCATGCTTTACTTCTTGTCGATTATAAACATGAAATTGACCCCAAGGCAACGAAAAAGACCACTTTTAATAATGTTCTACAACATCATTACTTAGTGTTGTCTTCATAGGTGAGTTGGACCAGGACTGCTCGCCAGTACATCGATGATGTACTGACCCACGTTTGTGGGCATTTTATAGGTGTTCGTGTATGGAAAAATCGTTTGATCGGTGCTTGGCATCGATGAATCGGATGGGTGCGCTGAAGCTCTTCTTACAAGATGATGTCTTCTATTATACAGAACATAATGTATGAAACAGTGTAACTCAGATGTACTAGTGAGTTTGTAAGCAAAGTCGGCATGTTTGGTTGTAAAGCCTAAACGACAAGTGTATATTCAGTTGGCTATTCAAGAGTCTTATAATCAGTTGTAAACTTTATATTCCGCTGCAAGTCTTATAATCTATTGCAATTATCAATAAATAGATACATTTCTTCATATCTTGTGTGACTTCTATTTATCTGCTTAGTTTTGCTACGCTGTCATTATTTTCTGAGAAATACCAGGAACTGTAATAATTTTGCCTTGTACAAGTGCAATCTAGACTTGTACGACATCACGCCAGTGGCTAATTTTCGATCCTTCGGGATCGGGGCGTGACATAATGATATCAGAGCATGGCTTTACATCCTTGAATTATTATTCGATTTGTTGCTTCCGTGATGACTCAAATGTTGCTTCCGTGATTACTCAAAGTTGATTCTGCGATGAAATCAAAGTTGCCTCTACGATGACTCAAAGTGCTTCCGCAATTATTCAGTGTTGTTTCCAAATTATTCTAAGTTGCTCCCTTGACTGAAAGTTTGTTGATCCTTCTGGCCGCTCACTGGTTGTTCCATACAATAAGTCTAAATATGTGGGCTATGATGTGTGTGCTTTATTGAATGCTTAAAGATACCAAAACAAATAACAATGACGCGATGCTATAATAAGTTAGTAATGTGTGCTTGATGTCTTAAGCGTGGGATTCATAGAAGTCGATTGTTATGTGGCAATCGGCAGTGGGTGATGGCATTCATGACTTCAGAGAATGGAAATCGACAGAATTTTGAGTTGGCTTATGTGTGTTGGCTTGGTTATATCCGGATGCGAGAGAATTAGTTAGTATTTGTGGTCGGCAGAGCCACAGCAGGATGGATAGTCCAGAATGAATATTGATTTGATGCGAAAAGAAATATTATGTCTAGTATGGCTTGAGCTTTGAGTGGTATATGGCTTTACCCTCTTAGCTATTAGATGTCCCTTGACCCTGTTCATAGTATTAATGCTTTGCCTATAAGGTATTGGGTAGTATCGAGTCGTAGTTGGGATTACGATTGACACATGACGGCTAGGCATGTCCCTTGATAATTATGTTCGGATAACTCGTCTCGAGATTTTGATGTGTTCGTATGAACCATCGCTAGACCTTGACGGATAGCATTATGTTGGGTAATTAGAATTGAGAATATGAAATGAATGCCTTGGTTGGGAATGGTATGAATTATAGATTCAGGCGATGACTTGAATCAGTTGGATAAGAAGAATTGTAGGCTTAGTGACGATGGTAGGGTGTTGCTATCAAAAGAATTTTGGGAGAACAAATTTAGATCGAATATTGAGTGATGTTGGAATTGAGAAGACGAAATTGCATGTTGGACATCGACAAATTTATGGTAATGTTAGACGCTTATTGAGATGTTGGAATGATTCAGAAGATACAGATAGTTGCATCAGCGACCGAAAAGTAGAGAATGTACTTGAGAGAATTTAACGTGTCCCGAATTATCAAGTTATGATCCTTGATTATGTTGAGGCATCGAGAATGAGTACTTGCGTCCCTTGATGCATAAAAGAGTAGATGTTCCTTATGAGACTCTAATAGCTGGAATATAAATAAGTATCGAGATGCATTATTATGTTATAGACCCTGTCGGTGAATGATGTTGTCGCATGAATAACGAGTTGGGTGAAAGATAGAATTGATGAGTATGACTTAGCTAGATGAGTTATGTCATATCCACTAAATGATCGATATGCAGATGCTAGATGATTGGTGTCATAGAGACTGGATTGGTGCATAAATAGTAAATCTTCTTATGGAATCACAAGGAGATGATACAAAAACGAATATTGATGGTTCACGTGAATTGCTAGAAGATGACCGTGTTGGTGCAAGCAACAATTCATAAAGAATGTTTTCAGAAGAAATATTATTATATGGTTGCCTTATCGATTGACTATAGAGTACAGACCGTATCAATGATCTAGAAATGTGGGAATTGAATACGTCACGAAGAGACGGTAGGAAAGAGATGGTATTGAGGTAACAAAGTCAGATTATGGCTCAGAATAGTTGACCCGATTGAATAGACAAATTGAGTACGATATGAGGATACAAGTCGGATTGAGCAAGTGATGCTACGTCTATGCAAGTGGAAACTGAGATTTGGATTCGATTGATAAAGTTTCATATGATGGCTTCGGGATTGAACCTGAAGAATTTTCGGATATATTTTGTCGGTTGTGGGTAAGTCTAGAATTACTTCGTTGGGTATGGCCCGAGGATAAGTATGGGTAGAAAGACTTAACCCTAGAGTGTCGGTTGGTTGCCTAGAATGTCGATTGGTTGCCTAGAGTGTCGGTTGGTTGCATAAGTTTCAAATTTGTTGGCTATATGTTTAAGTTGTTCGTGTTGGGAATAAGTTCATAAGATTGGGGTAGTATCCCATGTCCCTTAGATTGGTCGGATCATAGATTGTCCCCGAGATAAAATAGAGTCTCTATGATAAGAATTGGTTGCATCTAAGATAAGAGATAAGTATGTCCCTATAACTATCTATCTCAGATGAGTTAGCTAAATTTTGGGTTTAGCTTAGATTAGATGACCGTAGAGACTTGACTGAATGCTAAGTTGACTGTTGGAGACCCTTAGGATGTCCTTATTGATGTTGCATGGGTATTATCGAAATAAGTGAGATATGTTGGAAAGTAAACTTCGGAATGGAATAAAGATTAGAAAATTCGATGTTACAATGTTGGATGCGATGACGATCATGTCGACTTCGAAAACTTGGTTGCCTTTATTCGGAATGTCAAAAATTGTTAGAACTGGTTGGATTGAATTGATTGGTTGGTTGAATCATATTGAGCTGTGCCAAATTGATAGTAGTTCCTTGAGACAGTTGGAATAAATTTATTGATGGATAATCAGATTGGTATTGAGAATAAATGTACGATGGAATGGGATAGTGCATGTAGTCGAGATCGACATTAGCGAAAGAAATTTTGAAAATGACCCTTGGGATTAATATTTCTGGAAATTAGAGTCGCTTATGCGAGATGATAATATATGTTGGCTTGATCAATACGAGAAAATGTTCGAGTGCAACAAAAAATGTTACTAAAGTAGAATGATGGTACAAGTTGGAAGATGGATCACAATTGAAAAAAATTACGAGTTGCAATTAAGTGTATGGATGCGAATAATGACGAGTACAAGATTTGATTGATAAGAATCGTGGTATTGAAACAAAAGGGTGGCTATTGTCTTATTCAACTTTGGTGGCATGAATGACAATGAACTTGAAAGGAATACTTTGGAAAATTTTGGATCGGTTGTGGAAACTATTCGAGTTGGAATTTGGTAACATTCATTGGGTGAAAAGTTAGTTGGAGAATTGAATAAACAAGTTAGGACTATACTAGATGCTCGAAAGGAATTGCTAATATTGGGAATGAAGTTATACCGTAGCTCGTTCGTTTTCTCTATCACTGAACTTGGCTGAAATACATATATTTTTGGGACACCTAAAATATGTATATGATTCCAATTAAGTGATATGCTGAATTCAAACGAAGCCACGGGAGAAAATTATCATGTGCTAAGGAATTTTACGAGTGTTGGAAGGAAAGAATAAGTATGGTACACTATTTTGAATCAAATTGGATGTTATGGCGAGATAGTACATCAATTGAAATCAAATCAAGATGTTGTGGTGAAATGTTAAATAGTGCAAGTTGATCGTTAGAAAGTTTCATAAATTCTGTTGAAGTTATGGGGATGAGTTTGGTTTAAGTTTCAAGGACGAAACTTTTTCTGAGTGGTATATATTGTAGTGTCCCGACCCGCAAGATGCCTTATGACGGATGGTTGGTTCGATGAAACCTTGTTGGACTTGGGAATATGCGAAGGATCGCTTGGAAGGCTATACGATCGTGGCGGAAATCGTCTTATAAATGTGAGTCGTGTTGAACCCTTCGAAGATCTTTTAGCGTCACGCTTAATAAAAGGACTGTATGCTATGTTACTCGTTGAGTTGCTGAATAACACCTTGTATGAAAGTCAGAAAGATAATGAAAGATAATTAATCACATGACCCGAAAGCTGTTGCGTATCATTTCAAAGAATTGTATGCTTGCGTGTTATGCTATGCAATACATGACAGGTGAAGGAAAAGTCCTAAATACTTGGGCGGTAAGTATATCGAGCCTTAGCTCGAGAGATAGATGGTAATACAGATAATAAGACCCAAGAACTCGACAGTGAGTATGCTTGAATTATGTCCGAATGAACGTATGGTAATACAGATGCTAAGTCCCGAGAATTGGCGGTGAGTACATTGAGTTTTGGTTGGAAAGATGTATGGTATCAAAGATGTAAGGAAGGGATTAGGTAATCACATTCTATTATCCTATCGCCGATGTAGAATGTTGATTACATTAAGACCCTGGATTGGGCAGATGATAATGCGAGCGTTGGCTCATGGCAAGATGGCTTATTGAGAAAGATGGCTTAATTATTTAGTTTTCCTTATCATGCATTATATGTCTCTTTATAAATAAGTTGCATATATGTGCATGGTCATGGACAACTTGTCGACAAGGTGGTTCCTCGAATGGTATTCCAAGGCCTTGGAAATCGATTCGTCCTGGGGGAACCTCGTGCTGAAGTAGTAGCACAATGCTGAAGTAGTAGCACGGTATACGGGACCTTCAGTGGGGCTAGCTAACCGCACTGCAAGGGGCGTCGTTATACTGTAAGATGGTCCAAGTTGGCATGTAGTCGGTGACCTTCATATAGATAGGTCTAGTGCTAATGATGTCTTATACAGGAAGAGTAAATGATTACTCAATTAAAGGGAAGGATGTCAGCTATTGGTAAGATTCACCTGAATAGTGATAATTATGATAATATGATATTGTTCCTAAGAATGTCTTATGCAAGCTGAGTAAGTATTATAAATGTACAGGGATGGCTATATAACCATGGATAAGAATCACCAAAGGGTGATATCATATTGCTTTATATTATGCTAGCTATGTGAATTGTATGCTTTACTTCTTGTCGGTTATAAACATGAAAATGACCCTAAGGCAACGAGAAAGACCACTTTTAATAATGTTTACAACATCATTACTTAGTGTTGTTTTCATAGGTGTGTTGGGCCAGCACCGCTCGCCAGTACATAGATGATGTACTGACCTACGTTTGTGGGCATTTTATAGGTGCTCGTGCATAGGAAAATCGTTTGATCAGTGCTTGACATCGATGAATTAGATGGGTGTGCATAAGCTCTTCTTACAAGATGATGTCTTCTACTATACAGGACATAATGTATGAAACTGTGTAATTCAGATGTACCAGTGAGTTTGTAAGCAAAGTCGACATGTTTGGTTGTAAACCTAAACGACAAGTGTATATTCAGTTGGCTATTCAATAGTCTTGTAATCAGTGGCTAATTTTCAATCCTCCTGGATCGGGGCGTGACATGCCATCATTCACGGCATACAGGCTAGCCCCCACGGATATGGTTTAACATCCTCAATTTGTGGATGGCGATATCCGACTACTATATGCTATGTGTTATATGTTCCATACGGTGGCATTGCGAGGGACCGGTGTGTATTCTACATGCTAAGCGTTACAGGCTAGCCTTGTTGGGACTGACATGATCTGAGGATTCGTATATATAAGCAATACTGGGATAACCTAGACAAATCGTACAAAGCCGTATGAATGATTGGCCGTCTGTAAATTGACTTGCTTGTGATCTGTTCCTTCTGTTAGTATCCGAGGAACATGGACTGTCATGGTACGTGGTCCAACCCTCTTGTTTGGTTGTTGGGTCAGGGTATTGTGCTATGACAGACTATGGACCAAAGTTGTGACACAGAAGCCCTTAACTTAACCATGGTTATATGATGCATCTTATCCTGAGGCGGTTCGGCACCCTTTTGTAACGCCCGTGGTTCGTATTACGTATTTTGGTATACGTGTACGGAATCCCAACCCGTAATTAGACTTGTCTTGTTTAGCTTGACACTGGTTTAATCTTACCTTGGTTTATTTTGGGTTCATCCTGGATCGACTTGTCTTGACTGGCTAGTCTTGGGTTTGCATTGGCATGTGTTAGTTAGCATTTCCTGGTTCATGTGGTTTATCCTGGCCTTGGCCTGCATTGGGTTCGGTTGGGTTCGGCTTGGTTGGGTTCGATTTGGGTTGATAAGCAAACCCCTACCTACCACCATCCCTCATTTATTGACCCAACCACCATTCTCTCTTTTCATTTATTACTCATTTAATCCTCTTCTCTTCTTCTTCCTCATCACCTTCTCCACCCACGCCACCGTAGGCAAGTGCAACTTGCTATCACAAGAGAACACCATGCTTTTATGGATCATTTAGCTTCCTTGACTGATTTCAAACTACTTTAGAACTTGGCTTTTCTCATTTCGATGCATGGATTTTTGTAGATCTAGGTTTTAACATTCTTTCATTTTCATGGTTTGATCTACTAAACTGGCTTGTTTACAAAAACTGAGAGTTCCATGTTGTAGCCATTCTGATGTTACGCAAGTTTGGTTTTGGAATGGTTGGATTTCACCGAGACTTGACCGAGATGGGGCTTTTCTTGAGCTCTTGAGCTTTTACGCCTGCTTGTACCGGCCTTGGGGAGAAGATGAAGTTTTTATGCACACGTTCTTACGTGCTAGCATAGTATTAAGTTTTACGCCTACGTTTTACGTGCCAGCGTATCATTTACCCTTTTACGCACACGTTTTCACATGTTCGCATAGTATTCCCTTTTTATGCACACGTATTACGTGCCAGCGTAATCCTTCTACGCCGAGTTCACTTGAACTCTACGCAGGGGCCTTCCCGTTCGCGTAGACTCGCGCTCGCGTATTCTCCTGCCGCGTCGAGTCATGCTAGCGTAGAGTGTCCCGTACGTAGTGTAGTGCCCCGTCCCGCTCAGTCAATCGGAGGAATCGAAACGCCGACGGCGTTCGACCTTAGCCTTGCAACGGCTGCTGGAAGACATCGCTCGGTCAAGGCGACCGCTCGCTCAGGTGGGGTAGTTTCGGTGAACTTGCCTCATCTTTGCCTTCACATAATAATAATACGCATGTTTTCAATTTGCACAAGTAGGCTTAATAATAAAAGAGGCGAATCCACATAGCTAAGGGAATAATCCCGACGGGTCGAAATGAGTTAGAACATGGAAAAAGATCCAACGGTCGGCTTAGAGTTGGTGCACGGCATGCTTTAAAAAATGACACTCGGTCCTTTGTCCCGTGGCTTGGGAGAAGGAATTGTTGGTCTTCGGTACAAAAGCTAAGAGTAGCCTAAGTCATAGGCGTCGCCACATAAACGCTTGATAAAGCGTACACGGTTCCATTGCGCAAGGCTTGGCATTGCCTTTGCTCGTCCCTCGGGTTAAGTCGTAGGCTTGAGTAAGTTAGGCAAAGTTGTGCGGGTCGACCTAAGTCTTTCCAAGTGCTGTCCCGCTCATTCTGCAGTTGTCAAGTTAAGTAGTCCCTCGATCTCAAGGCCCGTCGACTTGGGAAGGAGTATCACGTAGAGCACGATTGGCTTAAGGCACGATGCACGGGCTTAGTGTCTAAGGCAAGGACTATGATTCAAGGTGAGTTTTAAGAAAGGGATATCAAATAGGCATTTATGAGTTGAACCAAATGATAGGGTAACAAGGAAGGAAATGCTCGCGACCGTGGGTCGTCGAGGGGTCTCAAGGAAAGAATGCTCACGACCGTGGGTCGTCGAGGGGTCTCAAGGATAGAAGTCTTGGTTTTGGTAAAGGAATGACTGTGTGAGACGTCAGTTTGTGTCGAGTCTTGCATGGTCATTTGACAACTTGTCGACAAGGGCGATGAACCCTCGAGCGGTAACCCCTGGGCCATGGGGGCCGACTCGGCCTAGGAGGAAACAGGGTATAGTCGTGCGTAAGATTTTGGCACAGGTTAAGCGGGGACTTGCGACGGGGCTAGCTACTTGCGTCGAAAGGATCCCGATTAACAAAACTATACGTCAAGGTATGGCTTGTGATGCCAGTGGCCAAGTTCATATAGATGTCGGCAAATAGCGGCTAACCGCGTGTATGCCTTTGGATTGAGTTGAGTTGAAGGTGTGTACAGTTAGAACACAAAGTTCGGGCCTAAGATTAGATTTCAACATAGGCATCGTGCTTCGGCATGAGATGTGGCGTCAAGTCTTGAGTTGTCGGCATATAAGTTGCTTAAGTTGTTTGAGTTTAAGTCGGGAAACCGCCGCAAGGCAAAGTCAGCCGAGTGACACTTAACCCACAAGTCTTGATTGGGTCAGTTGGCGATCAAAAGTAACAAAGGGTGGCCACGAGGCGGCGATATGGTTAAGTCTTACTGAATTGCAAGGCACGGCCTTAGCAAGGGTTTGTACCACGGTCACATGGAAAATGGAGCTTAATCGCGTAGTTGCGTCTCTGATTTTAAGCCGTAAGGCAAATACGACTCGATAGGTTAACGTTGTTGGCACGAGAAGGGTCTTAAGGCAAAGTATGAGTCGACATTATTGTTGCAAGCACGGGATGGTCTAAAGACACAAAATAGGCAAGGCGTCGGTCATAAAACTGATCCTAAGGCAAGATTAGAAAGACAATTGATAATAAGGGACTATGTTGCACAAAGTAAAATAACGTGCGGGTTTTGTGTGGGTGGGCGAGGAGCTCATTCCACCAGTACAGTTGAGTACTGACACCCACATAGTTTCCATGTGCAGGCACAGGTAGAAGCTCGTGGCGCGGAGCTCGCTTGGATGCGTCGAGGCACGAAATTCCTTGGCGATTCGAAGCGCGCGGCCGCATGGAGTAAAGACTTATACAGGACATAATGTATGGACGTCGCCTTCTGAAGCTTCCGCTGGATCGACAAATGTATTGAGAGATGAGAGAGAACTGAGTGACTTGTAATGTGAGCTTGAGTGAGCATGAGAGACTTGTAATCTTGGCCTTGCGCCCCCAATGTAACCGTTGTTTCAATATCAATAAAGAGCTTCTTTTGAATGACTTGTGTTTGTTCTAAATTTCTGCTGCTATGTTCAATGTCTCTGTTCGGGACTTCTGTACGACGACCCCGTCGCAGCCGCTGAAATCGGCCGTTATGGAACCCACGTTGTACGAGCGCAATCTAGGCTCGTGCGGCATCACGCCTTAGCGAGGACGATCGCTCCTACGGGAGCGGGGCGTGACTTAATGGTATCAGAGCACGGCTTTACGTCCTTGGACTATCGATTGAATTCTTTAACTCGTTGTTTCCGCAAACTCTGTTGCTTCCGCAAGTTGATATCGTTGGTGCGCTCTCTCTCAAATATCCTACGGGATGTCCATACAATAAGTCTATCTATTTTGCAAAACGTAGGAGAACAGTTTTTGACAAAGAAACAAAAAGATGGTTTACGTAAGCACGGTTGGCTAAGTCGGGCTGGACATGTACACCAAAGTTGCGTCGACCTTAGAAAAGTCGAGTGCGGGAATTGGATTGTGTCAGAGGAGAATGAGTTGAACTCGATTGAGTAAAGTGAGATGACTATCGATAGGGGTGCTATCGAGCGACGATAACGTCGGTGCGATATAGGTGAGCGTGCTTGGAAATTAAAGGAATGGTTCGAACGGGATTCGAAGAAGTCAATTTTGATTCGAATGATAGTTTTGAGGATTTGTTTTATGACTTTATTCCTGAGTGGTGTATACGATAGGCTCAGGAATGTCGATCGATAAATTAAGGATGCGGGGTGTCGGTGAGTCTATCAGCAAGCGTTGCGTACATGCAAAGCCATAGATTGAGTATCGATGAATAAGTTTTAGTCTTGAAATTGGACGAGTGGATTCGAACGACCTAGAATTGACGCGCACGGAACGTGCACGGAATTGAGGATTGTGCGAAGTATGAAACGCGAAAATGATTGAGTAGATAAAACAAATCGAAGAAAAGTTAGGGTGTACGAATGGGTGACTTGATCGAGGAAATTGATACGGATCGTATAAGAAAAGTTAGCACAATGAGACGATAGCGTGCATAAAAAGTTGAATTTCGAAGTTACGCAATGACTCTAAGGATTGGAATGAATGTTGCTCGATAATTTGAGTTAGCAAGGAATGTTGCGAATTGAGGAAATATGTTGGTCGATGAATTATGATGGACGGAAGAACGATACGTGAAATTGGTTCGAGAAAATTGATGTTGTGAATGGTTCGAGGGATAATGATCAAACTTGAATTTGAATATCGAGGAGATTATCCAGTCGGATGATAGCATCGTTCGTACGACTCGAAATTAGTTGCAAAGGAAGATCGTCAGGTTACGTATATCGTCGATGGTATTGAGGCGTATCAAAGATCGATATGCGATAACTCGGGGGTACTCTGACTCGGCGAATGGCGATCGTGCAAGTGTTGTCGTTCGGTTGGATGCTATACTTAGGATTTTGATGGTGATAAATGTTGGATGAAAATGATTGTGTCTTGATGGTTACGCGGATAACCACAACGTCGACGATCTTGTCTTGCGCGAGCACAACTCCAGCCTCGCACATGCGTTGCGTCGGATTTGGGGCGATCGTTCCGCGTGAGCGTGGACATGGTGATTCATGTCGCGGGAATGATCGAACTCGGAAAATCAGGACGCAGAAACTTTGATTGTCCCGACTTGTTGGTTTGATGCGAAGGCAAACTCGAGGATTTGTAAGACTTGCGATTGATGATTGAAGAAACTTGAGGATTGAATAGGTCCAATCGCGCATCGAGAATGAACTAGTCTAGACACAAAACATGAGTTACGTCCCGATGGGAATGATTATCTCGCGGGAGCGTGTATGGTGAATCGTGGCCACCGTGGATAATCTGACTCGCGTGAGATCGGGATACAATATATTGTTAAGTGAGACGACCTTGTGATCGATTACGTGAATTGGAATAGATGACTTCGGAAGTATAGAATGTGAATTATGGTTTAGAGATGATTCGTGTCATAGCGTGCTTGACTTGGAAGGATTGATAGGTGGATTATACCGAACGTGTTTGAAGGGATAGACTATACGAAATAGCTTGATGAAAGAGCGATGTGTTCATGTCGAGTATTGGTTGAACGTGAGTTGTCGTAGGATGGCTTTGCTGAACGACTCGGACCCCGTGCGACAAATATTGGGATGTGCGTAGGCAATCTATGCTCGATGTTTAGAAATCAGAGTGATACGAGCTTGGGTAGAAAACCCCGTACTATCAACTTGGTTTGACCTTAGGATGGGGTCAGTTTTGATATCGTTGTTTGGGAACTATGATTCCAATACTGACGGAAAGACATAGCCTAGCAGTTAGGCAGACGTTCCGGTGCGGAGCGATAGGAATGGTGAAGGCACCACTCATGAGGCTCAGTTGACATACATGTATATCAAGGACGCTTGAATGCGTGCACGATCCGACTCGAGTGGTGATGGCAGGATTCGCTATCACGAGGCTTGGTTGAAATGCATGTATTTTGGGGACGCCTAAGATATGTGCACGATCCATACTAAGTGATACGTTGAATTCAAGTAAGATTTGAGGAACGAAGAAGTATCGGGAATTTTGAGATCGTAAGTTTTGAAGAAAGGATTGAGGGTAGCATGAGCGTGGCTCAGATTTGAGTAAGGCATACGAGAATTGTGTGCTAGAGTTCTTGAATGTTGAGTAAAGTGATAAGTCGATAAGTGTACTCAGTTACTTTCGAGGACGAAACTTTTTCTGAGTGGTGTATGATGTAGTGCCCCGTCCCACTCAGTCAATCGGAGGAATCGAAACGCCGACGGCGTTCGGCCTTAGCCTTACAACGGCTGCTGGAAGACATCGCTCGGTCAAGACGACCGCTCGCTCAGGTGGGGTAGTTTCGGTGAACTTGCCTCATCTTTGCCTTCACATAATAATACGCATGTTTTCAACTTGCACAAGTAGGCTTAATAATAAAAGAGACGAATCCACATAGCTAAGGGAATAATCCCGACGGGTTGAAATGAGTTAGAACATGGAAAAAGATCCAACGGTCGGCTTAGAGTTGGTGTACGGCATGCTTTAAAAAATAACACTCGGTCCTTCGTCCCGTGGCTTGGGAGAAGGAATTATTGGTCTTCGGTACAAAAGCTAAGAGTTAGCCTAAGTCATAGGCGTCGCCACATAAACGCTTGATAAAGCGTGCACGGTTCCATTGCGCAAGGCTTGGCATAGCCTTTGCTCGTCCCTCGGGTTAAGTCGTAGGCTTGAGTAAGTTAGGCAAAGTTGTGCGGGTCGACCTAAGTCTTTCCAAGTGCTGTCCCAATCATTCTGCGGTTGTCAAGTTAAGTAGTCCCTCGATCTCAAGGCCCGTCGACTTGGGCAGGAGTATCACGTAGAGCACGATTGGCTTAAGGCACGATGCACGGGCTTAGTGTCTAAGGCAAGGACTATGATTCAAGGTGAGTTTTAAGAAAGGGATATCAAATAGGCATTTATGAGTTGAACCAAATGATAGGCTAACAAGGAAGGAAATGCTCGCGACCGTGGGTCGTCGAGGGGTCTCAAGGATAGAAGTCTTGGTTTTGGTAAAGGAATGACTGTGTGAGACGTCAGTTTGTGTCGAGTCTTGCATGGTCATTTGACAACTTGTTGACAAGGGCAATGAACCCTCGAGCGGTAACCCCTGGGCCATGGGGGCCGACTCGGCCTAGGAGGGAACAGGGTATAGTCATGCGTAAGGTTTTGGCACAGGTTAAGCGGGGACTTGCGACGGGGCTAGCTACTTGCGTCGAAAGGATCCCGATTAACAAAACTATACGTCAAGGTATGGCTTGTGATGCCAGTGGCCAAGTTCATATAGATATCGGCAAATAGCGGCTAACCGCGTGTATGCCTTTGGATTGAGTTGAGTTGAAGGTGTGTACAGTTAGAACACAAAGTTCGGGCCTAAGATTGGATTTCAACATAGGCGTCGTGCTTCGGCACGAGATGTGGCGTCAAGTCTTGAGTTGTCGGCATATAAGTTGCTTAAGTTGTTTGAGTTTAAGTCGAAAAACCGCCGCAAGGCAAAGTCAGCCGAGTGACACTTAACCCACAAGTCTTGATTGGGTCAGTTGGCGATCAAAAGTAACAAAGGGTGGCCACGAGGCGGCGATATGGTTAAGTCTTACTGAATTGCGAGGCACGGCCTTAGCAAGGGTTTGTAGCACGGTCACATGGAAAATAGAGCTTAATCGCGTAGTTGCGTCTCTAATTTTAAGTCGTAAGGCAAACACGACTCGATAGGTTAACATTGTTGGCACGAAAAGGGTCTTGAGGCAAGGTATGAGTCGACATTGTTGTTGCAAGCACGGGATGGTCTAAAGACACAAAATAGGCAAGGCGTCGGTCATAAAACTGATCCTAAGGCAAGACTAGAAAGACATTTGATAATAAGGGACTATGTTGCACAAAGTAAAATAACGTGCGGGTTTTGTATGGGTGGGCGAGGAGCTCATTCCACCAGTACAGTTGAGTACTGACACCCACATAGTTTCCATGTGCAGGCACAGGTAGAAGCTCGTGGCGCGGAGCTCGCTTGGATGCGTCGAGGCACGGAGTTCCTTGGCAATTCGAAGCGCACGGCCGCATGGAGTAAAGACTTATACAGGACATAATATATGGACGTCGCCTTCCGAAGCTTCCGCTGGATCGACAAATGTATTGAGAGATGAGAGAGAACTGAGTGACTTGTAATGTGAGCTTGAGTGAGCATGAGAGACTTATAATCTTGGCCTTGCGCCCCCAATGTAACCGTTGTTTCAATATCAATAAAGAGCTTCTTTTGAATGACTTGTGTTTGTTCTAAATTTCTGCTGCTATGTTCAATGTCTCTGCTCGGGACTTCTGTGCGACGACCCCGTCGCAGCCGCTGAAATCGGCCGTTATGGAACCCGCCTTGCACGAGCGCAATCTAGGCTCGTACGGCATCACACCTTAGCGAGGACGATCGCTCCTACGGGAGCGGGGCGTGACACGTAGAGCCTCGCTCGCGTAGACTCTCCCTTACTCGCGTAGAGCCTTGCATGCGTAAAGTTTCACTTGGGTGCTCGTGCGCGTAAAGTTCCGCTTTTATAGGGTGCCTTCTATGCGTAGAGCGTTTGCTCGCGTAGAGCGCTTGCTCACGTAGAATCCTGCTTGTATGCACTCTTGCTCGTGTAGAGCTGTCTATCCTTAGGTTTTGCCCGCGTAGAGCTGTTTTATGCTTGGGGTCTATTTGGCCTAGCGTACTCTTACTCGCGTAGAGACTTTGAGTCCCTATGGCGTACCCCGTTGCCCTTTTATATTCTTACGCCTTTTGTCATGAACTTGATAACTTGAATTGATTGACATGACTGGACTGATAATTGTATATGGCATGATATAATAATTGAACTGACATGACTTGACAAGGCATGCCAAGCAAGCATGCTGGGAACTATTGAATGTTGTTGCGATGGCTAGCATGACATGACAAGAATGCATGGCCTGGACACCGTGGACGATTGTGTTTGTACAAATGAACCAATACTGTTTCGTATCATGTCTAGGGCAGGGACCACTTGTAGGAACCCTAGAGGGGGTGAATAGGGTCACGCTAACTAATCAAACACTTAGCACAAGCTAATTGGCAATCTAAAAATATAAGTGCAAGAGAAGAAGCAATAACAATACCGACACCTGATGTATCCTGGTATCCTCCCTAGAGGCAATTCAGTCCCGGTACTCTCTCCGGATTTAATCCACTATTTGAGCAAATAGTTACACACGAGTTTGGATCAGAAGAACTCGCCAACTTCTTACACGAGAGCTTTAATCCGATGGCCTCTCCGACTTCAACCGAGAGTTTGGATACGAAGACTCCCCAACTTTAACCGAGAGTTTGGATACGAAGACTCTCCAACTTCAACCGAGAGTTTAGATACGAAGACTCCCCAACTTCAACCTTTCATAATAGGTTTTGATCTTCTTATACAATAAGATGAAGATCTCACTTTTCAAACTCAATAACTCTAACACAATTTGTGGATGGCAAATGAAAGCTTTGTAGAGTTGTGTGTGGATAGGCTTTGGTGGTTTAGAAATTTTTAGGCTCAAAGCATCAACCTTGAATGAAGGGGTTCAAGGCTATTTATAACCAAAGCATTGAAAAGAACCAAAGGCAACTTTTCAGTCAGCGACCGGTATACCGTCGGTATGAGTCGGCATACCGTCGGTATACCGGTCTGGGATTGCAACGGCTCGAAATATAGCCGTTGGGATCATTTAATGCTGGAAATCCGACCGTTGGATTTTTAACGTTACGGAATCGGTATACCGTCGGTATGATCCGGTATACCGTCGGTATGCCGATTTTGTGGACAGAAACTTTCTGTGAACAAAATCGGTATACCGCCGATATGCACCGGTATACCGTCGGTATGCCGGTTTTCATCCGAAAATGATCTTGGGCTAGTTTCTACCCTAGCTTTCGATTTTGCCATCCATTTCTTGTGTTTACAATTATTCTTAAGACTTATTACAGACTCCAGATATACTATAGCAGGTGCAGGCTTCTTCAGAGTCATGAAATGATGATGGCATGGCTTGGCTTCTTTCTTTGATAGGTGCTGGCTTTTTCCCTTGGCGGCAGCTGTCCAAAGATATCCAGTTTGCGAAATCTTGTGGGATCAGAGATGTCGTCGGGTGGTTCAGAGAAATCTTTTGGGATCTGTCGTCTTTGGCCCACCATGATTTCTTCATTGCATATGTCCACATTGATCTTGCTTATTGCTTTTCTGTATGTACATGTTAGACGAACAAAGCAATATACATAGTAGCAAGTATGATAAGTTTAATGCACATTAGGACAATGCTGAGTTTAAGTATAAGTGCTAAGGTGATAGCATAAATGTTAGTGATATCATAATGATTAAACTTAATTGAATGACCACAATAAAAAACATAGTTTTGATTTTGGCAACTCGATTAAATTTAAGATAGATAAGCTCATATCACTAAAATATAAACCAATAGGCACATATCACCAAATGTATAAGTATAAGTAGAAATGAGATAGCGATAGTATGAAGATTAGTGATAATGAAATGCTAAACTTAACATATTAACCATATTAAAAAATATGATACAATCATTGAGCTAACACCACTGAGTACCACGGTCAGGGATACCTACTGAAATTGACTAAGGCTAATAACTAGAATAATCCAGTAGTCATGAAGAGATTTTTTAGCTACAGGCAATCCCGTTATCTGGACGCGCAAGTGGACTTATAGCCTGCCGACGAGTAGGGTACATTTCCAGCACACTGTCATGTGTTGCACCCTTCATGAACGGATATTCGACCAGGATAACCTGGATGGTCTGCAGGGCTTGTGGCTGTTGGAATATCTCATTGCATCTTGCTAGTAACTAGGCATGTGATAACCCTAGCTAGTTAAAGTATCAAGCCGTACTCATTGCTTGGACGTGATTGATTGGGAGTCTAACCCAGTCTAGTCTTTGTTGTGCCCCATCCCTACATCGTGCCCCGTACTCTGTCCATGTGGTGCGCGAGAAAGGAACACTGTCGCTATCGATTCGGTCGGGACCGATAGGTCGGGATCGACCGAGTCGATCGAACGGGAACGGTTGAATTAAGATCCTTTCCTCGTTACGGAATGTCTTCTTCAGAACCAAGTCCCATATTCAGCGGGTTGCGCCTCGAGGATTGACTCTGCGGCTGAGTCGGGAGAGACCTCCCGTTGCTCTGCTTTTCACGCCGTTTGCGTTGGTTTTGGCTTTGTTTTCTGAATGCGTTTTCGTGAATATTTTCGATGGTTTTCATGGCTTGTATTTCGAACTCGCATTTTCTATCGAACTCCTTAAATAATGTAGTGTTCTAATCGGTTGCTTGTGCGATTTCAGGTAATCACGTAGGCGACGTCTAGCGCGACTAACAAGTTCTCTCGCCGAAGTAAACTCAAGGTGAGTGGCTGACCCTTCTCTTCTCGACCCCTTCTTAGGCAAATCGATAGTGTTGTTATGGATGAAAGAATAAATGCAAGGGCAAGGACACGGTGAAATGATCAAGTTTCAAAGATAATGTAGGCTAGATCTTAATAACTAAATATTGTCTGAACTCGGTCATTGGACAACTTGTCGACAAGGTAAAGTTTCCCCGTAACGGCAACCCAAGGCCATGGGACCGTTTCGGCCAAGAAAGGAAACACGGTGTATAGCTGTGCTGGATGATAGCAAGGGTTAAGCGGGGACTTGCAGCGGGGCTCGCTACTTGCGCTGCAAGGGCCCCAGCTAACAAAAGCTATAGAGTCCAGGATGGCTTGTTATGCCAGTGACCAAACACACGTAATGTTACACATGGAATAAAAATGATAACAATTGACAGGAAAGAACATGGTAAGTTTCATAAGGCGCGGCACGGTCCACCGGGAGTAAGTTTCAACGTATTTTTACATTATGCTTGTCATGGCTCGCTTAAAATTCATTAGGATGGTTAGAAACATTCATGAACAAAGTCATATAAACTCTTCAACTAAATGAGAGCTTGGAACTTAATTTGCCATGCACCAGTACAAAGTGTAATGTACTGATCCTCGCTCTCCACGCAGGTACCCCAAACCACGAAGGGCGTGCCACTTGAAACTCAAGACGAAGCGAACCCTTTTGAAGCCTCGTCCGCGTGTAAAGGCTTCTTTCTGGATTCCTTTTGAAGAAGACCCACACTCAGTCCAAAAGAAAAGATGGCGACTCGACTTTCCATGATAGCAGGTGAAAATATGTAATGGGTTTTGCTTGTAAAAAGGGATGTAATGTATGGAACGACTATCTCATCGGCGTTCATTTTGTAAGTCGAGTCATGTTGTAGACCGCGCGGCAATGATTGTAAAGAAGTCTATGTAAAGTTTTATTATTATCAATGAAAAAGTCTATTTCTATTTCAAATGTGTCATTCAATTTCTCTGCGTACTCTAACTTGATGTTGTGTTTCGGATAACCTTATGACTATGCCTTGTGCGATCGCAACTTAGGTTCGCACGGCATCACGCCCGGGGGACGACTATCGATTCTACGGAATTGGGGCATGACATAATGGTATCAAAGCATGGCTTTACATCCTTTGGCCTCGCGTCTAGAGTTCCAAACCTTTGACCTCGCATCGATGAGATAAGTTGTTCCATACAATGAGTCCATAATAATTTGTGACTGATGCGTTTGCCTTCGTATCGCAGAAGTGACGGAACCCACGGCCGAGCAAGAACAGAGCACTTCAAGCAGCTCTAGTAGTTTGCATCGTCCATGGGCCGGACCTTCTAACGATACCATTAAAAGGATGTTGCGCATGATGGAGGCGCAGCGAAACCAGTCCGAGAACTGGCATCAACAGGTATAGGAACGACAGGCCCAGTTCGAAGCTCGCATCGAAGCTCGCTTTGACGCACATGCCAAACTTCAGCAAAAGCAGATGGATACCCTGCAGCAGATTGTACAGACAATAGTGGCCAACAAAAATTCTGCGACTGCGCCTACCGTCACCGTACCTGCTGCCACCGTGCCGACGATCTAACCCATTGAAGTCGATACGGATGAGCCCGAGCGTCAACCAGCGGCACCGAAAAAGTACAACTTTGAAGTGTCAGAATTCAAGAAGGTGTGGCGCACTTCCTTCAGCGGCACCGAAGGCCTTTCCATGGCGATCGACTGGTTGGAAGAGCTGGAAGATCATTTCGAGCTTCTCGGTATTGAAGAATCGAAGCAAGTCACCTGCGCACAACTTCAACTACGGTTGAACGCGCACGACTGGTGGGCCGTACGCAAGCGAGCGATCCGACCGGACAACACCACCGTGCCGATCTCTTGGGCCACGTTCCGCCAAGCTTTTGAAGTCCAGTACCTTCCGTCAGCCGTTCGTCAAGCGAAGGAAAATAAATTCATGCAGTTGAAGCAAGGGAGCCGGACAGTGGAACAGTATGCCGCAGAATTCAACAAGTTGTCTAAGTTTGCTAGTCAGTTTCTGCCTACTGAAGAGTACCATGTGCGATGGTTCGAAGTGGGTCTGCGACACTCTATCGGTGCGCATGTCGGGGTCCTGGAGTACAAGACCGTGGACGAGGCTCTGAATTACGCTCTCCGCCTTGAGAACCTGCATCCTTCCGGTGCTGACGACGTTGTGCGCCACTCCAATCACAAACGTCCTAGCTATACGGGAGGCAACAATTACGCGTCAAAGCGTCCAAACAACGGCGGCTATAGAGGGCAGAACCCACTACCTCGATGCACCAAGTGCAACAATCTCGGGCACGATGCCAACCACTGCTTCACCGGGGGAGCATGTTGCGTTTGTGGAGAAAGGGGCCAACGAGCTCGAGACTGCATGGGTCAAAGACCAAATCGTCCCAACGCACCACCACAACAATACCGCCAAGAGAATCGAGGACAGGCGTCCCGACCTCCTCCGCCCACTCAACCTGCACCACAAAATAGCCAAGATCGTCGCCCCAACACTCAGGGCCGCGTCTACGCCATGACTCGAGACGAAGCGCTGGCATCAGATACAGTAGTGTCAGGTATACTAAAATTCAATAATGTGTCTGCTCGTGTGTTATTTGATTCAGGCGCTTCACATAATTTTATATCGACGGACTTTGCCGCCGAGCACAAATTTCATGTAATATCATTATATCTCGACCTTAGCATAAGTACGCCTTCGGGCACACCAATTCTCACAAACTTAGCTTGCGCCGGCGGGATTATCTGTATCGGCGGTCAAAAGGTCGGTCTGGACGTGATAGTTCTAGACATGAAGGACTTTGACATCATTCTGGGAATGGATTGGCTCGGGCCGTGCAACGCAACCATAGACTGTGCTGAAAAGAAGGTCAGATTTTGCATACCTGGAGTGCCTGAATTCTGCTACTCGTGTGGTGAGGCATCGCCGACCTGCATGGTGATCTTCGCAATATCTACTCGACGGATGCTGTATTCCGGGTGCGAAGGCTATCTAGCTTCCGTTCGAGACATGCAACAGGATGGTACAAATGCGGGTCAGACCGACGTTGTGGCAGAATTCCCAGACGTGTTCCCGGACGAACTACCTGGCATGCCGCCCGATCGAGAAATAGAGTTCACCATCGACACATTCTCCGACACCCGGCCGATCTCGAAGGCTCCGTACAGAATGGCCCCTGCAGAATTGAAAGAATTGAAGGCACAACTTCAGAAATTGCTCGACAGAGGGTTTATCCGTCCGAGTGCCTCGTCGTGGGGTACGCCCGTACTGTTCGTGAAGAAGAATGATGGATCGATGCGACTCTGCATCGACTATCGAGAATTGAATAAAGCCACCGTCCGAAACAAATACCCCCTGTCCCGCATCAACGACTTGTTCGACCAGCTCCAAGGTGCAACGGTGTTTTCGAAGATTGATCTACGATCGGGTTACCACCAACTCAAAGTCAAGCCAGATGACGTGCCGAAGTCTGCCTTCCGCACTCGTTACGGCCACTACGAGTTCTTGGTAATGCCGTTCGGTCTAACAAATGCCCCTGCCGTCTTCATGGATCTAATGAATCGGGTGTTCCGTCCGTTCATTGACAAGTTTGTAGTAGTCTTCATCGACGACATCCTCGTCTACTCGAAGGATCGAACGCAATATGCAGAGCATCTGCGGACGGTACTCCACACCCTTCGAGAAAATCAGTTGTACGCGAAGATAAGCAAGTGCGAGTTCTGGCTGAACAGTATCTCATTCCTTGGGCACATCATCTCCGCCGCGGGCATCGCAGTCGATCCGAAGAAAATCGAAGCAGTTGCTGATTGGAAACGGCCAGCATCAGTTAGCGAATTCGAAGCTTTCTAGGCTTGGCGGAATACTACCGACGCTTCGTGAAGGACTTCGCGAAGATTGCATCGCCGTTGACTCGCCTCACCCAGAAAGGAGTCGCATTCAAGTGGTCAGACGACTGTGAAGCTTCCTTCCAGGAGCTCAAACAACGGCTCATTTCGGCCCCGATACTTGCTCTTCCTGAAGGGACGGAGGGATTACAAATCTTCAGCGATGCTTCTGTCCAGGGCTTGGGGTGTGTGCTCATGCAGCGGGATAAGGTGATATCTTTTGCTTCCCGACAGTTGAAGCTGCACGAGAAGAACCATCCCACGCACGATCTAGGACTAGCGGTAATTGTGTTCGCGTTGAAGCTGTGGCGTTACTATCTCTATGGCATGACGTGCAGGATTTATACGGGCCACAAAAGCATCAAGTATCTCTTCACCCAGAAAGAACTAAATTTGCGGCAGAGGCGATGGCTCGAACTAATCAAAGACTATGACTTATCAATCGACTACACGTCGGGCAAGAGAAATGTGGTAGCGGATGCGCTGAGCCGGAAGTACTTAGCTTCTTTATGCATCAACGATCGACTGCTGCGTGACTTGGAAGGAATGGGCATTGAACTCCGAGTTCGTTTTAGAGACGTGAAACTAGCGCAACTGCGGGTGGAACCGAGCCTACTGGAGAGGATCAAGTCCGCGCAGAAGGACGACCCATACCTGGAGAAGATGCGAAAGCTGATATCGACAGGGAAAGCGTCCGACTTTGCAGAGGACGAGTCGGGAGTGTTGCGAGTAAAGGGACGGCTATGCGTTCCGGACGACGTAGAACTTAGAAAGGAGATAATGTCGGAGGCGCATTATGCAAAATATTCCTTACATCCTGGCAGCACCAAGATGTATAAGGACCTCCGCGTTGTCTTTTGGTGGCACGGCATGAAGAGGGATGTAGCGCTCTTTGTGTCAAAATGTATGGCCTGTCAGCAAGACAAAGCCGAGCACCAACGACCGGACGGGGAGATGCAGAACCTTGCCATTCCAGAGTAGAAATGGGATCACATCACTATGGACTTCGTTGTTGGCTTGCCGAGAATGCCGCGGGAAAACGACGTCGTCTGGGTCATCGTCGATCGACTAACCAAGTCAGCGCACTTTATCGCCATCAAAGTTACTTGGAGCGTCGACCGCCTTGCTCAGATATACTTTGATGAAATAGTTTGGCTGCACGGGGTCCCAGTTTCTATCGTCTCTGATCGGGATGGACGGTTCGTAGCGCGCTTCTGGAGTAGTCTTCATTCAGCACTGGGGACCAAGTTGAAGTTCAGCTCAGCTTATCATCCTCAGACTGACGGCCAAACAGAGCGGGTGAACCAAATTCTCGAAGACATGTTACGACTCTGTGCGATCGACTTGAAGTCAAGTTGGGACGTCCATCTACCGCTGGCCGAGTTTGCATACAACAACAGCTATCAGTCCAGCATCCAAATGGCACCGTATGAAGCTTTGTACGGTCGAAAGTGCAGATCGCCCATTTGCTGGGATGAAGTCGAGGAACGGCAGATACTTGGTCCGGAGCTGGTGGAGCAGACTGTACAGAAGGTCAAGTTGATACGAGAGAGATTGAAGATAGCACAAAGTCAGCAGAAAAGCTATGCTGACACGCACCGACGCTCCCTCGAGTTCTCGGAAGGCGACCATGTATTCCTGAAGGTGATGCCTATGCGTGGAGTTTCCCGGTTCGGTGCGAAAAGAAAGTTGAGCCCAAGATTTGTTGGCCCGTTCGAAATATTGAAGCGAGTCACCCCGGTAGCTTACTAACTCGCCTTGCCGCCTGCATTATCAGAGGTACATGACGTCTTCCACGTCTCGCAATTGCGGAAGTACGTGCACGATCCGGGGCATGTGGTAGATTTGGCTAGCAGTTTCAGCCGCATGGTCATCATTCGTGCGGCTGGCAATCTTGGCCGTATGAGTCTTCGCTCTGCGGCTAGTGCCCTTGTTCGGTTTCTTCCTGGAGCCCATAGAATCGCTCTTTGCCCCTGCAAGTCCAGCATCGTAGTGCTTTCCTCTGTCGGACTTGGGGACTGCAGAGTCTTCTATGGCTTGAAGTGGGGCCGCACGAGAGTCGCCTTCGTCGTCTTGGGTAGTAGAGAGTACTCCATCAAGGGCCTGGGGAGGAGCAAATGATTTTGGCCTCCACTCTTTGCGAGCCTTCGTTATACGGGTGCGCTTCTGGATCGGGCCAGCGCTTCCTTCGGAGAGCATTTCTTCGAACGCCTGTTGGTCGAAGCGGACGACCATCTTCTGTTGTGTGGAGCCAAGTTTGGCTGTATCCGATTGCGTCACCAACTCCTCAGCCGTGGAGAAGTTTGTCCCCAGCAGAGTCGCCATCGTGTTTGCCATGAAATATAAAAGAGCAGAACAATTATTGGAGGACTGGACTGTTACTTCACGTTACAAACTCGCTTGTACAAAGAAAGCCTAGGGACGAAAGTCTAGGTACAGCAATCTAAGTACAATTGTTTATTTTAGATTCTGGGGGGTGACGATAGAGGCTCGGGAAAGCGACGTCAGCTCTGCCTTACTCCTTGGACGATCGGTTTGCAGCCTTGGCTCCAGAAGATTGCTTGGCGTTGAAGAAATGCTCTCTTTACTCCCTCTCTGCTTCTTTTCTCCAAGTCTTCTAATGCTCTCTGATCTCGAAAAAGGGGTCCTTTGCAAGGGAATGGCACCTTGCTATTTATAAGAAGGGGAATACAATCATTAGGGTTTGCAATGATTCCCCCTTAGAGTGGCGGCGGCCTGTTGATTGATCAATCTGGGCCATTAATCTTGAGTGTGATAAATCTGGGCCATTTAATGTAGATTGTACCAAATCCTATCAGTAATTAATGCTGATTGGAATAAATCTCCGTGATCATGATTTGCTGATGTCTGCGAATCTGAATGAATAAGTTTAATTCATTCTCTTGCCACGTGTCCCAGATTATTAGGATTTGACCCAATCTTTGATTGCAGTAAATCTGGAAAAGTGATTGGCTTTATGACACGTGTCCTAGGAGTCACTGAGGGGATCTGAGCCGCATGAGGATTGAGCCGCATAAGGTTTGAGCCGCATAAGACTGGCCACGTGTCAGGGCTGCTTGGGAAGTGGCCCCCGAACCACATGATAATCTGGGCCACATAATGGGTAGTGAGCCGCATGGAGATGATCCTTGCGAGCCGAATGGGGAGGCCTCTGCTTGAGCCGCATGGAGATGGTCCTCTTGAGATGCATGGGGGAAGCGTCTGCTTGAGCCGCATAGAGGGAGCCTTCGCTTGGGCCGCATACGAATGTCCACGTGTCAAGGCTATGTGGCATTTTCTGGATTTCGGGGGATTGTGTCAGAGATCTCCTTCGTTTCCCTAGGGGTCTGTCATTATGACAGAGTCATCATTACCTCTTTTGTGTCAGGGCTGTTACTTTGTCAGAGCTGTCAGCCGTCAAAGTAATTAATGCAGTATAGGGCGGAGGGGAGGACTGTTTTGCAAGCCACGTGTCTTCTCTTCTGAGCCGCATGGAATGTCTCGAGCCGCATAGTCCCTTGTGCCGCATGAATCTCTGAGCCGCAAGGGCTTTCTGAGCCGCATGGGGTTTCCTGGCCGCATGGATCTTTCTTTATTATTTTCCATGCTTCTACAGTTACACCTTTGTCCTTGTTTGATTATAAGGGTGTCTGTTACCTCGATGATATGTTATAAGCCTATAAGCCCCGGCCAGATCTTACTTTAATTGCTTGAGTTTTTGTCTTATTCATATGTGCACCCTTGCGGTACTTGCTATTTGGGGCTGACCCCGCTGGTTTTGTTTGGCAAGATCTCGTAGCAGAGCCTGATGATCCACTCTTCTAGCCTGATGATCTACTCTTCTTCCCTGGCAACGATGGTGCATACTAGAAGTATGGTCGCTGAGCGACACGAGTAGGTTTATCCTTCACTACTCTGATATCATTATTTTGTACTATGGCGTTTAGCTACCAGCACCTTTTTAGCTGGCAGTTCTGGATATTTAGTTTTCTTTACATAATTGTAATGAATCAGATTGCAGTTGACTATGGTTATGTACTATTTACTCTCTGTGATAGCTGGTATTTTGTACGGCTAGTTCTTATGATTATTTTGATGAAGCGTCAGGGACGCCTTACGGCTTTATCTTATATGCTCATTAATTATTGATTCTTAATTGAATGATTGAGACATAGTTGTTTTGTGTGACTCTAGGAGAATTGATTGTAGCATGCACCCCAAGTGTAGTGACAGTCATGTTCGCCGTATGACATCTTCGTACCTTATACGGGATAGCTGGCCATGTTCGTCTCCATATTTTGGTACTGGGGCGTGACAAGGTTTTAGTGGTAGCCCATGCAGGTCTTTTTTAAGACTCGTGGGGTGTTACTAATTATAGGAGTCTCAATAAAAATATGTTCCCTTTGATCTCCCACGTCTTCTCTTTTCCTACCTTGATTGTTAACTTATATTTCATCCTCGGTTCTTTTTCATCCTGTCCTTTGATATCCGATATTTTTTTCCTATAGGGGTGCCTCTTTTTCAGCAGTTTATGGGCTGACGTGGAAGGGCGTCTAGTGGAGTTTGGTTCAACGGGAAAGCTACCGAAGGCAGTACCTTCTTCTGGTCAGATTCGCGTAGAGGTAATGACAAAGCCAGCTAAGCCGCACGTCCTAGAATTTTCTGTCACGACCCGTGCCCGCAGGATATTCAGGTACGGGTGCGTGAGGCACGTCCAGCCTACGTCGCTTTAGCGACGTAGCGCGCTGTTCTAGCAATTCGAGCAAGCTAACTGAAAAAATAGTGCTAAAGAGATACAAATAATAAAGAAATATCCAGAATTTTATATAAGTAGTTAACCAAAGTATCATAAGCAAGTGAATCCAAGAGTTTGAGCACAAATTATTACAAAACTGAAAAAGAAGTCTCCCGAAGACAAATCTGGTGGCACTTATTTGAAAATGAAACTAAGAAAAGGAAACTAAGCAAGTAAGGTCCTAAATAGCTCCATACTGTGATAGCTTCGTCCTACTTCATCAGATAGTCCAAAGATCCAAAGAAGTACAACGGTCATCGATAATGCCTAAAAATAGTTGTACAGTCAGGATTGGAGCAAGTAACACCACACACAATATCGCACGATACAAAATAAAGCCATGTAATAATGATGTAAGTATCTAGATAAAGAACTGTACATGATAATGAAATACGAAACTAGATAATGATAAATGACTCTAAGAAACTAGTAGATAAAGATAAATAATTTTAGTGAACTAACCATATGCTACAAAATAATCATGCAAGATCAAGTACGATAAGACTAAGCTAAGTGTGTTAAAAATACTTTCATTATGTGACCGGCTTGGGTTGGCAATTCAGAAGGTATGGCTCGAACATACGTGAGATGTATGTCGAACTATCGTTCATAAATGTTCAGCCGGTTGGTTGTTGGTCATATAACTGTTTGGCATTTTCTCCGTTCTCCCCATGATTCATGAAACAGGTGATTCAAAGATTCTAGAATGAGTGATTTTGAATGAATCTTATAATTGTTTACGAATCAGATTTAAGCAATGTCATCACGTGTCAGAATTGTATCGTAATATGTTAACCAACTAGGAAAGACATACTAGCAACATTTATAATGTATAATGAAAGATAAAGCATAGTGTACTTGCCTAAAATAGTTGGAGTCGACGTGCACAACACGAACGTCGACACAGAATGACTTAGAAGCTAAATTGTATCAATGATCCCAAATGACGAAACAGGCCGTTCCATAAAGTTTGAAATAGTCCAAACATCCCAGTTTGATATATAGAAGTCCAGATTTAGGAATCGGCACGATAATCGAGAAAAGAAAATGATTTGATTAGTCATGATCGTGATTTGATTAAATAGGCAAAAGGAAAATTGATTAAGCAATATTAGTCATAAATAGCTAATAATATTTAGCCAAAAATATTATTTAGAAAGTATTTAGAATTTCAATATTATTTTTAAAGGCCAAGGACTAAATATTAACTTGTAGTACAAGCCCATATATGTTAATCAAAATGATATCTAGGGCCCAAAGCCTATGGTAAAAATATAGAAAGTGTCACGACCCGCACCCTGAAGAGGGGCACGAGCACGTGGTTACGTCCAGCCTACGTCGCAGAATCGGCGGTAGAACGCTGTATATAGGGTCTGTAAATACTACGACTAAAACAGATAAATGTACCTGTACAGTATATACACTCCGAATGGAGGTGACATAGCAATACAGTGTCAATCACATATATCAAACTAAGGTAGATAGTACGGAAAAGGAAATATGATAGATAAAACATGAAATGAGTCCAAGATCCACAAGTCAGAGCTATACACAAACGTCCAGAGTCTCAGAAAATATATAATAGATACTACAAACTGAAAAGTACTAGCTGGCTCGCAGGCCAGGCAAACCTAACTAACTACGCTACTCATGGTGAGCAAAGTCTAGTGGCTCTACTAACAAGCCACGGTCCAAGTCTATTCTATCTAACCCGTCCCCATAATAGGTCGGGCAATCAG